>JAJAGP010001476.1:0-105603 GCA_025084515.1 Ancistrus triradiatus
CCCCATAGAAAATTTGTGGATGGAATTGAAAGTCCGTGTTGCCCCAAAACATCACTGCTCTAGAGGAGATCTGCACGGAGGAATGGGCCAAAATACCAGCTACAGTGTGTGCCAACCTGGTGAAGACCTCTGTCATTGCCAACAAAGGTTATGTTACAAAGTATTGAGTTGAACCAAATTTATTGACCAAATACTTATTTTCCACCATAATTTACAATTAAATTCTTTAACAATCTTATAATGTGATTTCATGGATTTTTTTTTTCTCATTTTGTTTCTCATAGTTGAAGTGTACCTATGATGAAAATTACAGACACCTGTCTCATCTTTCTAAGTAGGAGAACTTGCACAATCAGTGGCTGACTAAATACTTTTTTGCCCCACTGTATGTCTTTCAATGCTTTCATTCAATACTTTGTTCAATACTCATTCAATACTACAATCAGCCATTTTGCACAAAAGTTGACCAACATTAAGTCATCCTTCTAACATCCAGCCAAACATTCACACCAATGACCACAAATCTTCTGGTGAAAATCAACTGCCAGCATCTTCACTCCATATACCACAATAATAATCAAAATGTCACTGACATTCGGCCTGGTGCCTTCTCTCTCCAAAACAACCTGAATTATGCCTTTACTGAGGAAGCCATCACTCTGTCTGGCTGACCTGTCCAACTACAGACCTGATTCCCTCCTTCCATTACTGTCCAAAACCCTCAAACGTGCTGTACTTGGACAGCTGTTCTCCTTTCTTCAAGAAAACAACCTCCTTGATACCAATCAGTCTGGTTACAAGACTACAGAAACTGCTGTCTCACAGTGAATGAAGCACTTCAAAGAGCCAGGGAAAACACCAGGTCTTCAGTACCTATCCAGGATCTGTCTGTTGAGTTTGACACTGTGAATCAACAGATTCGTATCTCTACTCTTGCTTACTTGGGCACTGGGGGCCACAGGCTTGCCTGGTCCTCCTTCTACTTAGAAGATCGATCATACCAACAACAATAAATAAAAACCTCAATTTTCTGACCACAACACATCAACCAACAGATCTTGCAGATTTCTTCTGTACAATATTACAACAATACATCGTCTTTTCTGGTCAGTGAAGCTTCTCAGATCCTCATACAGTGTCTTGTCATTTCCAGGCTTAATTACTGCATTGTTTTGCTTGCTGGTTTGCCTTCATGTTCATTGCTCCACTACAGAGTGTTCAGAGTGCTGAATCCCATCTGTTTCACAACCTGCCAAATTTTGCTCATGTAAATCCTTTATCTCTCCACTGCCTTCCTGTTGTGGTCAGGATCAAATTTAAAGCTCTTATCCCGACTTTTGAGTAACTTATTTACGTTACTTGATTGAGAGCTACACACCTGCATGCCAACTCAGGTTTTCAGCTTGCAGACATCTGGTACATCCTTCTGTGAGATTGAGCTGACATGCAGGCTACGCCAGATCTCAGTGTTTCAGGGTCCTAACTCCTCATTAGTGGAATGAGCTTCCCATACCAGTCAGAACAGCCCAGTGTGTCTCTTCCTTCCCTAAAGTCTGAAGACTCACCTTTGATAGACATTAAGAAAGATAACGTCTATCAATGTCATGCACTTTTGTCATACCTGTTCTTTGGAGTTATTTTAGGTAACTTATCCTCAAGATCTTAATAGTTGGTCTGGCGCAACAATAACAACCTGTCACTGAATGTCAACAAGACGAGGGAAATTATTGTTGACTTCAGGAGTTAGTGTGGAGTTAGTGAGAAACACCAAGTTTCTGGGAGTGCACAGAACAGATGACCTGACATGGACTACACACACCACCTCCCTTGTCAAAAGAGCACAGTAGCACCTTCACTTCCCACGACGGATGAGGAGAGCAAACCTCCACCCTCATATCTTCCTACAGAGGCATTATAGAGAACATCCTCATGAGCAGCCTCCCAGTCTGGCATGGCAGCTGCACTGCCTCAGACCAGAACTCCCTCTAGAGAGCGGTGAAAACAGCAGAGAGGATTTTCAGGACCAAACTCCCATCCTTACAAGATCTATACCCGTCACACTGCCTCAGCAGGGCCACCAAGATAGTCAGAGACCGCACCCACCCTGCCAATAAACTGTTCAGCCTCCTGCCCTCTGGCAAACGCCACTACAGCATGCGCGCAAAACTGTCAGACTCAGCAAGAGCTGCTTCCCATAGGCCATCAGACTACTCAACTCCCTCTAACACACAGAACATGATTGCCTATCAGGACCGTTGGAACTCTTGAACACACACACAGATTGCCTAAGCACATTTACTCAGAACTTGTATCTCTTCCACAGTCCATCAGACAACTGAAATGCTTCTAGCAATACACAACATGCAACACATTTAATGCAATGATTTAATGTTCTCATCACTTTGAGCACTTTGTTAATATTCACTGGTGTCAAGTTTACATTTCCTTTTAGACTGTGCAATAACACCACCACTGTGAATAATGTGCAGTATTTTACTATGTCAGGTCATCTGTTATGTGCACTCCCAGAAACTTGGTGTTTCTCACTAACTCCACACTAACCCCTGAAGTCAACAATAATTTCCCTTGTCTTGTTGACATTCAGTGACAGGTTGTTATTGTTGTGCCAGACCAACTACTGAGATAGCACAAAGCTCAGTTGGTAGAGTACTGGTTCCCAGTGCTGGGCCTCCCTGGTTCATAACCCACCTCTTGTAAGGTGAGGTTTGTCTGTTAGTCTGTTGCGTGTTTCCTGCCCCGTTGACATGAGTTACCAGTTCGAACCTGTGTCCGTAGTTACCTGCTGCCCGATGGTCGATAGCATTGAGTTACTGTACAGTACTGTGCAAAAGTCTTAGGTCACCATTACTTTTGTTGTTTTCGCAATGATATAATGACCATCTATAACATATTGTCGACAACTGGATTCAAAATGTTCAAACATGGATTCGTAACTCCATAATACACTTTTCTACTGATCTTGATTCCAATCTTTGTGAGCTTTAGCATATCTTAGCCTTTTCACTAAAATGTTTTATTTACTGTAGAAGGGTCAACTTGGGATCCCGATGAAGCTGCCAGATGCTGCTGTTGCTCAAGTTTAAGGGGAGGCCACATTAAGTACTTGCCACTGTAGCCTATAGAAGCTTCTTTTCAAAATATTAAACAAAAATACTATACTTGGTATTTATTTATTGAAGAAAATAATCCAATATTACATATTAGTGAGTGGCAAAAGTATGTGAACCTTTACTTTCAGTATCTGGTGTGACCCCCCTGTGCAGAAATAACTGTAACTAAACATTTCCTGTAACTGTTGATCAGTCCTGCACACCGAATTTTAGCCCATTCCTCCGTACAGAACAGCTTCAACTCTGGGATGTTGGTGGGTTTCCTCACATTAACTTCTCTCTCCAGGTTCTTCCACAACATTTCGATTGGATTAAGGTCAGGACTTTCACTTGGCCATTCCAAAACATTAACTTTATTCTTCTTTAACCATTCTTGCTGCATGACCCACCTTTTCTTGAGATTCAGTTCATGGACATCAATGATGGCAAGCCGTCCTGGCCCAGATGCAGCAAAACAGGCCCAAACCACGATACTACCACCCCCATGTTTCACAGATGGGATAAGGTTCTTATGCTGGAATGCAGTGTTTTCCTTTCTCCAAACACAATGCTTTTCTTTTAAACCATAAAGTTCTATTTTGGTCTTCTCTGTCCACAAAATATTCTTCCAATAGCATTCTGGCTTATCCATGTCTTGTCTAAACTGCAGACAAGCAGCAATGTTCTTTTTGGAGAGCAGTGGCTTTCTCCTTGCAGCCCTGCCATGCACACCATTGTTGTTTCAGTGTTTCTTCTGATTGGTGGAACTCATGAACATTACCATTAGCCAATGTGGGAGAGATGCCTTCAATTGCTTAGAAGTTCCCTGGGGGTTCTTTTGTGACCTCACCACTAGTTACAACCAGCCTTCCTCTTGGAGTGATCTTTGTCTTGGTCCACCACTCCTGGGGAGGGTAACAATGGTCTTGAAATTCCTCCATTTGTACACCATCTGTCTGACGGTGGATTGTGGAGGTCCAAACTCTTTAGGACGGTTTTGAACCTTTTCCAGCCTTATGAGCATCACAACTCTTTTTCTGAGGTCCTCAGAATCTCCTTTGTTCGTGCCATGATACCCTTCCACAAACGTGTTGGTGAAGAGCAGACTTTGATAGAGTCCCCCGTTCTGTAATAAAACAGATGCCCACTCACACCTGATCCTCATCCATGGGTGAAAACACCTGACTAATTTCCATTTAAATTACCTGCCTAATACTAGAAGTTTCCACATACTTTTTGCCACTCAATAATATGTATTCATATAATTTTCCTCATATAATGACCAAGTATAACTATTTTTTGTCTCATTTGTTTAACTGGGTTCTCTTTTTCTACTTTAAGGACAATCTATGATGTTTTATGTCATAATTTATGCAGAATATAGAAATTTTCTAAAGGGTTTCAAAATTTTAAAGCACCACTATATATAATTTTATATTACACAGTATTACTTATACTATATTTATGTCTGACTGTGATGTCTATAAATGCCTACCCATTGTAGCACACCCCGGCTGGCTATATTACATTTGCTCATTAAAGTTCACTTTGATTTTGCTTTGACTTTTGAAGCTCTTAGATTTGTTATGATAATGTGACGTTCAACAACGATAACTTTTCGCATTCTCGTTAGTCCCTTTGGTAGGATTCGTTTCTGTCTGACTCATAATGAATACAATACACATCATTGAGTACTTGCACATGGCCCCTTCAACTATTTTCAGGTTTTGCGCCACTCTGCATAATGTGTTTGCAAATGACTAAATCTAATGTGGAAATGTAATTAAAAAAGCCAAATAATCCTTGTGCTGTAAAAACAATTGCGTTTTCAAAGCATTTCAATTTCAATAATGGCTAATAAAATTAAAGTTTCAGCGACTCAACAGATAGGGTTGAAGTGGGGCACATAGGTAGTTACTTACTAGTAGCAAAGTTGAATCCTTCTTTATAAAATTTCACTGTTGGTTAGAGCGGTTTTTGACCTGCCTGACATCAATATGAAGTTCCATTAATTGATCATTAAAATACGGATCCTGACCA
Source organism: Ancistrus triradiatus (assembly GCA_025084515.1). Taxonomy (NCBI): domain Eukaryota; kingdom Metazoa; phylum Chordata; class Actinopteri; order Siluriformes; family Loricariidae; genus Ancistrus; species Ancistrus triradiatus. The sequence continues at coordinate 5,151 of JAJAGP010001476.1, forward strand.
TTAAACATGTCTGCCTGTGACCCAAAACCCAGTCTGAAGCCACTGATGGAACTCATACTGGTTCCCTGATGGTAGGCAAAAGAATGCTGTGTCCAACCTAAATTGTTTTATTAAAAAAATTGTGCTGGTACAACTGATTGAATATGGGGATAATAGTTGCAAACAAATCCTCGTAAGTTGAATTATCGTAACCAGAAGTTTTATATACTGTGTGTGTATATTATATATATATATTATATATAATATATATAATATATATTATATATATTATATATATTATATAATATACCCTGTAATATACCAGTGGGTCAAAAATTGATTAGTCAGTCACTGAGTGTGCAAGTTCCTCCGATGAGAGAGTTTTTATTTTCATCAATAGGCACACTTCACCTATGAGAGACAAAATGAAAAGAAAATCAGGAAATCACATTGTAGAATTTTTAAAGAATTTTACTGTAAATTTATGGTGGAAAATAAGTTATTTGGTCAATAAATTTTGGTTCAACTCAATACTTTGTAACATAACCTTTGTGTGGCACTGACAAGGTCACACGTTTCCTGTAAGTCTTCACCAGGTTGGGCCACACTGTAGCTGGTATTTTGGCCCATTCCTCCATGCAGATCTCCTCTAGAGCAGTGATGTTTTTTTTGGGCAACACGACTTTCAATTCCCTCCACAAATTTTTCTATGGGTTGGTTCTGTAGACTACGAGTCTAGTCCACTACGGACCTTGAAACACGTTTTTAACGGAGCCCCTCCTTCATTGCCTTTGCAGTGTGTTTGGTAGCATTGTCATGCTGGAAGACCCCATCCATGTTCCATCTTCAATGCTCTCACTGATGGAAGGAGGTTTTGGCTTAAAATCTCACGATACATGGCCCCGTTCATTCTTCCCTTAACACGGATCAGTCGTCCTGTCCCTTATGCAGAAAAACAGCCCCAAAGCATGAGGTTTTCACCCCGTGCTTCACAGTAGATATGGTGCAACTCAGCATTCTTCTTCTTCCAAACACAGCGAGTTGAGTTTTTACTAAAAAGTTCTATTTTAGTTTCATCTGACCACATGATATTCTCCCAATCCTCTTCTGGATCATCCATATGCTCTCTGGCAAACTTCAGACGGGCCTGGATATGTACTGGCTTAAGCAGGGGGACACGCCTGGCACTGCAGGATCTGAGTCCCTCTCGGCGTAGTGTGTTACTGATGGTAGCCTTTTCACTTTGGTCCCAGCTCTCAGAAATCTTGCTTGTTTGTGGGTGACCAAATACTTATTTTCCACCATGATTTACAATTGAATTTTTTAAACATTCTACAATGTGATTTCCTGGATTTTTTTTTCTCATTTTGTCTCTCATAGTTGAAGAAAATTACAGACCTCTCTCATCTTTCCAAGTCAGAGGACTTGCATAATCAGTGACTGACTAAATACTTTCTTGCCCCACTGTGTATATATATATCCCGCCTGTGTGGAGTCTGCATGTCCTCCCTGTGTCCGTGCGGGTTTACTCCGGGTGCTCTGGTTTTCATCCCACAGTCTAAAGACATGCCTTAGGTTAACTGATTACGCTTAGTTGGCCTGATCTGAATATGCATGACTAGTTTCGAAGTAACTTTGCGTCTGTTGTTAAATAGCCATTGACGCTAAAAGCAACCTTAAATAAACTAAACAAACAAACAAAACCTGCTTCTACAAACTATAGGAACCTTGATGCTTAATATAAGGGAGTTGTCACCCCACTTGAATGTCTTCTGTCACAGAAACAAAATGGCCAACACAGAGAGGAGACATCTTTCTGTGGTTAATAATCTATTCATGAAAATCACAAAATCAGCAAACCCCCTTTTATAAATAATGATTCATTAGGTGAGCAGACATATTTTAGGGTGGGCGTCACCCACCTTCCCTGTTCAGCACAAAGACGAAACACTAGGTTCCGATCGTTGTGTATTAAACAGGATGCCTGTAGTGGCTTTTGCGTTTTCTGCCAAATACACTCCTCGAAGACGGTGATGCATGTAACCTTGTGTGATTAAGTGCTGGGGATTGTTTGCCAAGGAAATCTGCACCCGGCCGTCTCCTAGCAACAAGCAGACGGTGGTGCGGAACTATAAATAGATTTGAGTGTGTGTAAAGCAAAGTAGCTTAGAGGGACAGTGATCATACCTAGACATTACACAATGTCATTAATTTTGATTATGATTGTATTATGCGTGTGCATGACTGGCTATACAAAGATCAAGGTCTAGGCCTTACCCATCATATATTCCACGTTTAATCACTGCACTGTAAGTCAGAAGCACTATGTAGATGCAGTTTGGGAATGTTGAATTGCGCACTTGTAAAATATTTGGTGCATACATTTCTTAATGAAAATCAGAAGTGGGAGATGGAGGAGCTCAGCCATGTTCTCTGTCAGACCTTTAGTCTTCCTCTAATGGTATACTTATCCTTTTCTGTATGCTATCTCTTGATGTTAAATTTTAACTATGAGTGTTGGCTAATAAAGAATTACAAGTATTTCTGTTCAGTCCAATCTAGGTTACATTTTCCAAATTCATTCTCCAGGCTAAAAAAAATAAAAGCAAAAACATTCTGTTTACCCCCATATTGCTTCATTAGTGTTGTGGGCAGGAACGGTGCGGAGTCTATGCCAGAATTCCCTGGGCACAGGCAGAGGTTCACCACAGACATGGTGCCATTGCAGGGTTCTGTAACAGCACCCAGTAGAACCCAACAGCACAGCCGCAGTACCACACTTTCAGCCCCTCACTTCCAGACCTGCAATATCAGCTCCTCACAAGTATGCCTCTAGTGGTTCATTTCAGAATCACAGGCACACTCTCCTGCTCTTACGAGAGAATTTTAATGTGACATTTTTTTAGTAACATAACGCACCCAGATAGAAATGTCAGATTGCTGCAAAACTCGGCAGCAGTTATATCTCAGGCAGATATGTAAATGATTACTGGTGTGGTCTGATTAGACACTGGGTCTTGCCACAGGAGAGCAAAAAATGCTTCCCACACTGCCCTATAAGGCGGCTTAGAGGCTACTTTCGGTAGTGTTCCTCTTGGTGAGAGATCATTGACTGCTACACATGCCTCTACGATGCACTCGAAGACATTTTGCCCAGTTGGCAGACTTTGAGAGGGGGCGCATCACTGGACCGAGAGAAGCAGGATGGTTACTTTGATGAATTGCTCGCCACTGGGGAGCAGTGGTTCCGCGAGGGCATGCACAGGCTCGGTAAAGCCCAGACAGAACACTGGTAGAGAGGATCTTTTGATCCACCGACAAGCACGAATAGCTCCCACAGCTTTGTTGTCCACCATCCAGACACAGGTCGCACCTTCTATACACAACCCTTGTCTCTGCCCAGATCATTCTCAGGTGCTTAGCAGGATGAAATTTGTTGTTATCATGACCATTGTGTGTCCTGTCATTGACAACCAGCCACCATCGTTTTCAGTGGTGTCATGAACGAGAAGCCTGGACTGCTATGGACTGGAACTGTATCATCTTAAGTGATAAATTCAGGTCCTGTTTGGGATCCAATGATTTACGGGTTCGATTATGGAGGCCTCATGGTGAGCACTTCAGTCCTGCTTTGTGTGATGATCTGGGGAGCCAACGCATATGACAGTCAGTCACCCCTAGTAGTGAAATCCTGCGGCCACGCGTGTTGCCTATCATGGCAGGGCTTCCAACTGGCACGCATAGAAAGGGTTTCTCAGGAATGTCTCCGCCAGATTGTAACACTTCCATGTCCTGTCAAGTTCCCAGATCTATCGCCAATTGAGTATTTCTGGGACAAGCTGGGACGCCAGCTTCAGCAACCTACAAGTATGCAGGATCTGTATGCCACCTATTTGCCTCCATGCCCCCATGTATCTCATCTTGTATCCAGACTAAATGCTGCTAAACAGGATAACTAGAGCCTCCTTTCAAATACAATCTTCCCCAGTAAACTTATCCTTTCGCTCTAATATTGTAATTATTCTAATATCACTTACATATATCATCATTACATTCACAAGTATAAAGTTTCATTAGATTCCAGTAACTCCTACTTGGTGCATAATTTGGATTAAAATGGATTAAACATTATCTTGTGTTTGACTACCTAATATTAATTGGCTATGGCGAAATGTACCATGTAAGCGACTGTAATAAACATCGGCCAATTATTTTATAATCACCTAGTAGCACAGCCACCTCACAGCAAGAAGGTCCTGGGTTCAGTCCCAGGGTGGAGCAGCCTGGGTCCTCCCTGTGTGAGCGTGGGTACTCCGGTATCCTCTCACAGTCCAAAGACATGCATTAAGTTAAGTGATTACTCTAAATTTGCATTGTCTTTAGTGTATATATGTAAAACTAGTTTTGATGTAACCTTGTGTGTTGTTGAAATGGCCACTGATGCTGATAGTGACGTTAAATAAACCAAATAAACAAACATTTGAAGGTTTCTGAAACATTATGCAGTAGGCATCTGTACCTAACTCTCCCTCGCTCTCCATGTTATAAACGGCAATCCTGTTACTCGTACTGTGGCTCTGCAGATACACTCTTCTCACTGCACCACCTGAATTCTACATTACAATCCCAGCTGGGGTTTGAACCCAAGACCTCAGAAAGCATTGTTTCTAGCAATTGATTCTTACTTCTGAGGTACAGGAGCTTGTTTTCAGTGGTTTCTTTAAAATTCTGTAGCATTTTGAACTCCACATGCTTTTCCCCACATTGACTTTTTCCAAGAGCCTAGTAGGGTTGCCAAGTGGTCAGTTTGGGAGGTAGGAAGTTAGATTTATCTCGACATTCTTTGTCATAAATTGATTATTGTGCTGCTCGTAGGACTGGTTTCTCTGTAGCTATCATTTGGTTTAGATTATTTATATTACTTTTTGATACAGTCGTCCAAAGCTGACCACTCACTCAGCTTAAGCACAGTCCAGTTAAATTTACAGTCATCATTTCAGCAGCTGCAGAAATTAATTTTATATTAAAACTTTAAATTGACATGGGGAAGAAGGGAGGCCAAGTCAGTTCCAGTAGTGGCAGTGCTCAGCTCCATATCCTCCACCATGTCATCCCAACCGCCTTGCTCCTCCATGAAACTTATAGTGTACTCAGTATTTAGCCTTGAATTCATTTTGTCCAACAGGTTACAGCTCTACATCATTAAATACACACTGTAATCTGGATGTCTCTGTTAGAATAATGTCTGAATCTTCAGAGTATTATCAAAATTTGTATCCATTTTTTATATCTAGTACTTACCAATACAATGAGCACGCAGTGGAACAGCAGGTGGTGTAGGTACCACACACTCCAGCAAATCAGGTTTATCCTCACTTCTGGTTGGAGCTAGTCAGCATGGGTATCATTCTACCTACCAAATAATGCCACTTGGTGAATTGTCTGATAGGTGTTTAAGAGTGTGATGGATGGACACCATGTTCAATTCCAGCCTTGTGATAAGTGGAACAGTATGGACTCTGGCTCAGTGACCCCAAGCAAGATCAGGTTTTTAATGATGAATAAATGGAAATCCCTGCAGTTACTGTGGGTCAAATAAACAGTATAAACCTCTGGAATTTTACAGACATTTGTTGGGGGCTGCATAATGACTCTCTTAGAGGGCTCCTAACTTGGCTCCTAACTTGGCATGAAAAACTCCTACCTTAGTTTAAGTTTAAAAGTGATTCAGAAGTGATCTGAGAGTAACTCTGAGCAAGGAAACCACAAAAACCTTTATCTCATTGAGGAGGCAGGATTGACCCGTTTGCTAGGTATGTCCCATTCTTTTGAAGATTGTGATTGGTTGCCACTCCCTTCACTCACTCTCATTCTCTCTGTGACACACACACACACACACACACAAATGTTCTCTTAACTAGGGAAATACTGTATAGCCCATTATAAACCTTTGAAATGACTGGCATAGGCTATTTTCTGTGCATTTTACACTAATCACTCACACACTTATTTGCTTTATTATTTTTAACAATGTATTTACAATACTGTTTTTGTAGCCTACTTAATCTACTTAACCTAAAAGTCATCCTTTCTGCTCCTAACAGTTTTGCACCGTAGGAGCTCTTTAAGGGGTTAAAATGCTTTATGAATAACTTTTATCTTTACTAGGATCTACTCGCAACTTTTAGAGAAAGACACTCACACTTCTACGATTTTTCTTGAATATGAAATGAATTAATCAGATCAGTCCCCGATCTGACGGGGATTCCCAGTGGTTATAAAGATGCTTTTAAAAAGGTTCCAGAATAAAGAAGTTAAAAAGATTTCAGTACCTTTAACTATCGCTGATAGTGCTGTTCAGAGGAATATTAAGAAGTGGAGTGTGTATGGCACCAACACCATGCCTAAATTACGCTTTCCCTCCAAATGACCAAGAGGCTAATGGCAACTTTGAAGGACGTTCCAGTTGTTATGGCTGAGATTGGTCGGTCTGTCCTTGTGACAACAACCTCACAACTTTACACAAAGCTAGTCTGTATGGCAAGGGGCTGAGAATGAAGCCACTTTTGAAAAAGTGCCGTTTGTGATTTTGTTACAATGTGGCAAAAGATTTTATAGTGAGAAAATTCCAAGCACAATATTTGGTGAAAATCATATACAGTACATCAATCAAAATAGGCCATACCTACCATGAAACATGGTGGTGGCAACATTGTATTCTGGCAGTGTGTTCCTTCAGATAGGACTAGCCAGTTGGTCAGGACTGAAGGAAATACATGGATGTTAAAAAACTTGCACCCTCTGCTAGACAGCTGAAGATGGGCAGATAGCTCATGGTCCAGCACAACAACCCTAAACACACTGCCAAATAGTGGCTTAAGGATAGGAAGGGTGGCATGTCCTTGAGTGGTCAAGTCAGAATCCTGATCTACTGTACATCCAATAGAAAGTCTGTTGAGCAGTCCATTACTGCTCACCAAAAACAGACTGAAGTTGAAGACTTCCACCAGAAAGAATGAGCAAATATTCCCCAATATCGAAACAGACTAATAAACTGTAAAGCACAAGGTGGCTCTAACAAGTATTAAATCTGGGAGATGATCATTTTTCCAACACTGTTCTTCTAGTTTTGCATTTTAAAGCGTACTTTTCAGAACTGTTTATTTTCCTTAATTAAATAGAAAGCATGTGTAAATAAAGCCGGAAAATGTTACGTAAAAGGTGTTGTTTTCAGCCTTTAAGACTAAAAGGCAAGTAGAGTACTGATATTCTCAATGAACTCTATGCACTCTTATGCTGCTCAGTGTTACTTTATTCTCTGATCAAAGACGTAAATGGAAGTGAATCTAGAGCTACTCTCAAGTGGGCCTTTAACACATCGGCTCACTTTTGATGTCTTATGCTGGGGACTCGACTGGCTGGGTTCAACACATTTCATGAGCCTTGATCCCATGGTCAGTGCTTTATGATGTGGAGAACCTGCTTACAATCTGGTAGCTCTCAGTTCATTAGAGATATACCAACTAAAACCCCTGGCAAAAATTATGGATTCACCAAACCTCGAGGATATTCATCCAGATTTTTTACCTCATAGCAAATAAATATGGATATTACACCAAACAATTTTTGCTTAACAGCTGAACATAGTGACATACTGTACATCATGATGCACATCACCAAAATGATCTTAATTAATTCATATTTTTTTCCTGGTAAAGTGGAATAAAATATTATGGAATCAGTCAATGTTGAGTAAGAATTATGAAATCATCTTATAAGTTGCATTATATTACCAATACTTACACAAATGGAAACACACAAACTGGTTCGAGGGAGTGCTTATTGGCAAAATTGATCGTGCGCATGTGTGCATGTATAAACAAAATGAGAAGGTTATAAAAGGAAAACAAGGATACATCAAGGAAGTTGTCAAAGGGGTAAAGGGTAGAAAACTCAATGCAAAAATGCGTAAAACTGTCCTAACACCTTAACAGAAGAAAACAAGGTTACAGTAGGCTAAAGAAAAGCAATTATGGAGTGTGGATGATTGGATGAAAGTTATTTTTAGCAATGAATGGCTGATTGTTTTCTTCAGGCTCTTCATCTTGGTATGTTTAACAGTCTGAAGCAAACAATCAAATTGCCCCATTTGTGATATAGATTTGCATGTTAGGTGTAGGACCAGGGGAGATCGCTGTCATTGCCTCAACAGAAAATGCGTGTGTCCCCTTAAGTTTTGGAAACTTTTCTCTTTCCATTGCTAGAAAATGTGAAGTCATCATTCTTCAGGACGCATCCTGACAGAGCAAAATGTGTTTTCTTAAGGAAAGGAATATCAACTCAATGACGAAAAAAAAAAAAATCTATGGCAAGGGTTCATCCTGCAAAGCTGATATTTCAACTACTACTGGTATTTCAGAACTTAAGAATATTTGGAGCTTAATGTAGAATATTGTTTTTCATTAGTGAAGTCCATGTCTTTTAAGGTATTCAGGGAGTCATAAAAGCCAGAGAAGAAGCAACAAGGGCACTAATTGTGACATTTTAATCTAATAATAAGTTTTTTTCCTCTACTAGAGCAATTACATTTGAGATATGCTACACAAAGAAAATGTATTAACCTATTAAACAAAAATTGTTAGGTGTCATAACTGATTTGTTTATCTGCTATGAAGAAATCTGGGTGAACATCCTCCAAATGTAGTGATTCCATAAATTTTGTTAGGGGCTTTGTTAAGCTGAAGGTCTGCATTCAGGACTGAATTCGGGTGGCACAAAGGGCCAAAAATGTAGTAAGAACGAATACTGAATCATATTTTATTTGCAATTAATGGCCACAGGGGTCAGCTGGTAGCACATGGTGCAACGCAGGTTCCAACTCCAGACAGGGTGCCGAACCATTGTAGGACACACACATACACACCACAGGGAATTTAGAGACACAAGCTGACCTTACTCATGTCTTTTGAATGTGGAAGGGAACCAGAGTATGCAGAGAAAGGCCACACAGACATGGGGAGAACATGCAAACCACACAGGTGAAATAGAAATTTGAATTCGGGATCTCCGGAGCTGTGAGGTGACAGTGTTAAGCCCTTGCGCCACGGTGTTGCCCCTCTTTAAAAATGTTAAATAAAAAACAATATAGCATTATTCATACATTTGAGAGCTCCCGTTCACACACCGAAAACAGTCATGTTCACATCATACTATAACCTGTATATAATAGCTCCACTCTGATTTGGTGGAGAACATTTAGAAAGCTCTCCGAGAGACGATGTGTAGAATGGGAGGAAAGGAGGATGTCACAGACTGGTAAAATGGAGTAAGTTTAAGGAGGATACACTGATCACTGGACTTCAGTCCTGTCAAAAAAAAAGGATTATTTCTAACAGCAGGTGAAACACTGACTTATGTATCTAGTTAATGGAAGAGTGGGCTGAAAAGGACAGGGACTTATTTGTTTACCTGAGGTTCTATTATATTTGAGGGAATCGTAACCAAATGTTATAAGAAATGATACACGTGTATGCTTCTCAATGTAATTTTGTTTAAGAAATGCACACCAATCAGTCATAACATTAAAACCCCTGACAAGTGAAGTGAATAATATGGTCAGGGTGACGCTTTGGCCAGTGTTCTACAGGGAAAACCTTGTGTCCTGACATACAAGTGGATGTTGCTCTTCGAAAGTCTTGTTTTAGCAATGGTATAATGACCATATAAAATGATTTCCTTCTTATTAGAATACCAGGAAATACAGGACATCAGTATGCCAACATTAAAAAAAAAATCTTAAAAACAGCTTCTATTGGCTACAGTGGAAGTAGTTAGTGTGACCTCTTACATTTGAGCAATAACAGTATCTGGCAGCCTCATCAGGATGCCAAGTTGACCCTTCTACAGTCTGAAGAAGCTTAATCAGGAATGGTGTTTTTGGAAGGGTAGCAGCAAAAGAAACTTTTTTGAAAGTGGAACGGAGAAAAGGCAAAAATATGTTAAAGCTAACAAAGACTGGGATGACAGTGGATCAGTGGAAACAGTATTATGGAGTGATGAATCCAAGTTAGAAATCTTTTAATCCAGTCGTTGACAATGTTGTACATGACCATTATACAATTGCCAAAACAACAGATCTAATGGTGGCCTAAGAGTTTTGCACAGTACTGTACTTAAACATTGTTGCAGACCAGGTACACACTTCCCTAATCACAGTGTCCTCTTTCAATAAGATAATGCACCCTGGCACATAGCACAAACTTTTCAGATACAATTTGAATCACGACAAAGTGTTTACTTGGCTTAAATGATCTGCTCAGACATTACAAGACACCTTCAGAGTTCTTGGGGAGTCCATGCCTCAAAGAGTCAGAACAGACGGGAGGATACACAATATATATCAGGTGGCTGTAATGTCTTGACTGATTGGTGTAAATAATCAGTTCTATTTGTATAAACTACTGGCTGTGAAGGACTGGAACCCTGTCCAGAGCTGGTTCTCCCAAACCTGATCTGAATTAAGCATTTATAGTATATATATATATATATATATATATATATATATATATATATATATATATTCCACTTTTAGGTAGTGTACCTCTTGGTGAGAGATCATTGACTGCTAGACATGCCTCTACAACGCAAGACATTTTGCCCAGTTGACAGACTTTGAGAGGCATCAAGCGAACTGAGAGAAGCAGAATGGATGTTTTGATGACTTTTCTACCATCTATACCATTCTACCCTAGCTGTTTGGAGGTGTTGGGAGCAGTGGTTCCGTGGTCATAAGCACACACGGTGAACAGATTCCGGATGGTCCAGACAGACCACCAGTAGAGAGGATCATTTGATCCGCCGATGAGCACAAGCAGTTCCCACAATTTTGGTGTCCACCATCCAGACACAGGTGGCACCTCCACTACACACCCTTGTCTCTGCCCGGACGATTTCCAGGTGCTTGACAGGAAATTGATTGTGATGGCACTGGCCATTGACAGCCAGTCACAGTCACCTTCAGCGGCAGTGGTGTTGTGAGAAACCTGGACTGCTACAGACGGAGTGACTTTTTCGGGATCTGACAAAGGTTGGGTTCGAGTACAGAGGCTTTGTGGTGAGCGCTTAAATCCTGCCTTTGTTGTGGAGCGACTCGCTGCCCCAATTGCTTGTGTGATGATCTAGGGAGCCATTGCATATGGCAGTCGGTCACCTCTAGTAGTAATATGAGGGGCACTAACAACTCAGCGATATGTGCAGGACATCCTGAGACCACGTGTTGCCTCTCATGGCAGGACTTTCAACTGGCATTTTTCAGCAGGATAATGCTCGCCCAGACAGAGCAAGGGTTTCCAAGGAATGTCTCCGCCAGATTGCAACAATTCCTTGGCCTGGCCGGTTGCCAGAAGTAGCGCCAATCGAGCATTTATGGTACAAGCAGGGATGCCAGCTTTGGCGACATACGAGTGTGCAGGATCTACAAGCCCAATTGCAATATCTGTGGTCAAATGTGCTGCAGGATACCATGTGGAACCTGTGTGCCTACATGCCCAACAATACTACATCTTGTATCCAGGCTAAAGTAGAGCCACCTTTCAATTGTACAGTTTTCCCCAATAAATGGAACCTTTGTCTCTGATATTGTAATCACTTACATATATATATATATATATATATATATATATATATAGATATAGATATCTCATCACATTCATTCATACATCCCTCTCTGTGTATGTATATGTTATGTGTATACACACACACACACACACACACACACACACACACACACTAAACAGGACTAGCAAGCTCCCACTGTTGGGTCCTGTAAATTTGGAATGCCTAAGACTTCCATAAAGTACTGTGTATATACACTAGCTATATTTTTGACTTTATGGACTTTGGTTTAGGAGGGCAGGGGCTGAAAGATGAACTGACATGGCGGTCAAAGCATCCGTTCAGTACAACTCATTCTACTTCCACTGTTTCCCTATGTAGATTCCATGCCTGTAAACGTCATGTTATGAACAACAGCAGTTAGTGAGGCTGAAATAACAGATTACTAATTAGATGGGTGTCTACATACATTTGGCCATACACTGTAGTTTTCTTCATATAGGACATGTGGTGACCTAAGATCTGCCTCAGCTTCAGCACTTGCTAGTTGATATGTTGATATGATACCAGTTCTGCTACGTCCGTGATTTTTCCCAAAATGAATGCAGCGTACAAACACTGAAGCATTAAAACTCAATGTAAACAAGCATATAAATAACCATTGAAGGAATGATGGACAACAACCACCCTGAGAACTAGGGGTTTGTAGTCATGAAAACTGTGGCTTTTAATGTAAACACTACATTCGATTGGTATTCCAGCACGAACATCCCACATGAAAGAACAACCATTCATTAAAGTAGAGGGGGAAATAAGCGGCACAGAAAGCATTCACTGGGAGAGTGAAAAAGAAAGGGTCAAAGATAAATTAAAAGATTGGAGAAAAGGGCAGGAGGAAGAAAAGAAAATCCCAAAGCATAACTGTATGTCATCTTACACAGGGTTTGGAATTTTTTTTGTTGTTTTTTTTAAACATATTCTTTTTCTGTAAGTTGAACTAAGGCGGTAGGTAGAGAGAGGAGATCATTCCAAATCTACATGTGACGAGTGAGAGCTGTGCTTTTCTATGCAGACCTGGAAAGTGGTTTCTTTTTTTTTATTCTGAGTACAATTACCAATCCCTCCCCTCCCCAAAAAAGAAACAAACAAACAAAAAAATGTATGAGGGGGGAAAAAAAGCGCATGAAATCTGTACAGGCAAGTGCATAAACCCCTTGGGCCTGCACACCAGTAAGTGGTAAGTGGTTCTTCCAAAAACAAAAACAAAAAAGGTACTTACACTTTTTCTTTTTTAGCTAAGTACGTACTGCAATGCAGGGTAAAACAGGCAAAAAAAAAAAAAAAAGAATTCGGTACAGTTCAACATCAGTAAGGACTGAATAGCAGATTGCAGGAACACTCGCTAAACTTGTTTTTCTTTTAAAAAAGGGAAGGGGAGAGAGAAAGACAAAAAATGTTCTGTAGCTACAAAGCACAAGTAATATACTTTTTATATTACAGTTCATAATGATTTATATTACCTTCAATACCATTGTTATTAGTGTGAATCGTTCTTTTGGATTAAGTCTAGAAGGAAGGAGTCTGAACCATAAGATCTACAGATTTCTACAAAGACAAGCAGTCCCACAACCATCATCCTTACGGCACCAGAGCATTGGCTGCGAGTGTATTTATGTCAATATCCAACCCCAAATGCCCCCCCAACCCAGCTTACGTAATGCTCTTTCTGTCGCTGCCTTTTTTTTTTTTTCTTTTTTCCAAGATATTTCGCATTATTCTGGGTTCCCCTCAGTATTATCTAAGTGAAGCAAGTAGCTGTTCTGTATACAAAGGCCAAAGAGACATGCTATGTTTGTGAGGACCTGTGAGACAAGACTGACTCCATCACCCAGTCTGGAGAAAAACAGGAAGTATTGGAGAGGAATAAGAAAGGTGAAACAAACGAATGAAGGAAGTGGGAAGAGGGTGTAATCAATAAATAAATTAATAAATTAATAAACAATAAAAAAGTAATAGTTCCTTATATGACAATGTTAATAAGTTTCAATAAACTCATTACAGTCTACCTAGTGTTGCTAGAACTATTTCCCAGACCTGTCGTTCTCACAAGGTTGGCACTGATATGACGATTTCGATCATCGGGAGCCGGTCGAGAGGCTCAGAATCATACTCGGCCTGGCCCCAGCCTGATACACAGCGATAAACCTGGCACACGCCAGTGACAGGAACACGGCGAGAATGAACAATACTCAACAAAACAAGAAAGAAAAGAAGCATGTAAGGTGCAGTCCCGGGGGGTTTGTTTTCTCTACATGAGCTAGCTAACAGAACAAATGGAAAACCCAATCTGATTTTAAAAAACAGGGACACGCTACAACTGTGGATTGGCTTTGTCTGACTTGAACAGTGGTGCTTACACCTAGCGTAACTGTCTAAGCCATGGTACAGCTTTTTAGGTTTTCTCCATTAAATCATTGTTACCACACATCATTAGCACAATATCAGATAATCAGGCAAAATTTTAACCACTAGCCCCCCCGACTGATATACATGTAATAAATATACATACAACAAACAGAACCATAAAAATAGAGATAAAGAAGATATTCGGAGAACAAAACAAGGGTTTAGTTAAAACAACGTTTAGGACACACTGAAAAATGAGAGAAACAAAGAACGGTGCCAAACCAAAAAAAACGAAAAGGTGGAAAAAATGAAACGAAGGTCCCAACTTTGTTCTAAAACCATAAAGACTGGGTTTCTATAAGAAATCAGTTCTGTTGGCAGCTCTTTTGACAAACTCTTTGACAAATTAAAAACATTTTATGTATAGTATTTATATATATGTATATGCCTATTTTAAAATTATCATTATTATTATTTACCAACTTGCATTTTCAATAATAATCATTTTTCCAAAGGAACTGGCTCGAGAGGGTGAAAGTGGGCCTCAGTACAAGCCGCAGCCTCGCAGGTTGGTGGCGATGATGATGTCAGTGACGGCGTCAAACACCACCTGGATGTTCCCTGTGTCCGTAGCACAGGTCATATGACAGTAGATCTCCTTATTAGGTGAGCGGTTCTTGCTCTCAAACTGTGCTTGGATGTAAGCAGCTGCGTCATCGTAAGTGTTAGGGCCTGAGGACAGAAGTGAGTAGAGAAAGGGGATGGTAAGAACGCTGTGCCCAGCAGGACAGCCTCATGAAAATCTTCAGTACATAACAGGACATGATAAACATCTGCACAGAATGAAGGAGAGAGAAGCCATGTCTCGAGTCTACCATTATCATAAGAAGCTCACCTGGATACTAACATAGTGCATTTCTATAGAATAATACTATGTGGACAAAAGTATTGGGGCACTCATCTTAATAATTGAATTCAGGTATTTCATTCAGTCCCACTGCCACGGGTTGATAAAATCAAGCACCTAGCCATTCAGCCCGCCTTTACAAACGTTAGTGAAAGAATGGGTTGTCCTAAAGAGCTCACTGAATTCCAGGGTGGCACTGTAATAGGATGCCACAGCTGCAACGAGTCTGTGAGATATTCCCTCTTAGATATTCCACAATCAACTGTGAGAGGTATTATTGAAAAGTGGAAGTGTTTAGCAACTCGGCCATGAAGTGTCAGATCATGTAAAGTTACACAGCAGGGTTGCTCAGTACTACGGCACAGTGCATAAAAGAGGCCAACGCTCTGCTGACTCGATAACTGCAGAGTTCCAAACCTCCTCCCTCATTAACGTCAGCACAAAAACTGTGCGCTGGAGATTCACAGCATGGATTTCCATGGCCGAGCAGCTGCATGCAAGCCTTACATAACCTAGTGTCGAATGGAGTGGTGTAAACACATCGGCACTGGCCTCTGGAGCTGCAGAAGCATGTTCCGTGGAGAGACAAATCATGCTTCTCTATATGGCAGTCTGATGGATGAATCTGGGTTTGGAGAATTCCAAGAGAACGTTACCTGCCTGAGTGCACTGTGCCAACTGTAAAGTTTGGTAGTTGAGTTGATTTTCAGGGTTTAGCCCCTTAGCTGCAGTGAACACGTGGAACTGTGGTGGCCTAGTGGGTAAGGTACTGGACTATGGACCAAAAGGTCCAGGGTTCAAATCCCACCTCTGCCAAGCTGCCACTGTTGGGTCCTTGAGCAAGGCAAAATCCTTAACTCACAATTGCTTGGATCAATTGTAAGTCGCTTTGGATAAGGGCGTCTGCTAAATGCTATAAAGTATATATGCATGACTGTGCCCCATAAAGGCCTGGTTTGGTGAGTTTGTTGTGGAAGAACATGACTGGCCCACACAGAACCCTGACCTCAACCCCATCAAACACCATTGGAATGAAATCGAATGGACACTGTGAGCCAGATCCTCTCGCCCAACATCAGTGTCTGACCTCACAAATGATGTTCTGGAAGAATGGGCAAAATTCCGACAGACACAGCCCAAAATTTTGAAGAGGGGACCAACTCCATCGTATTACCTACAGATTTAAAATGGGATGTCATAAAGCCTCCTGTAGGTGTAATGTGAAGATGTCCCAATACTTTGTCCATATAGCATATAATCAGAAACTTCAAAAGCTCCCTTCATAGGGATCTCCCTGGAGTTCATGATTGTGACGTGCATTCTTTCCTTCTTTAACGCTAAAAGATAACAGAAAAAGGAGACTGGGTAGCAGGCACAATAGGACGGCACAGGGCTCATCTCTTCTCCATAGCTGAGCATCACTCCCACACACAGGCTTCAGCATGAATGAGCATCTCATATCAGAATTCAGTTAAAAACAACAACAAAAACAATCAATAAAAAAAATGTTTCTAACAACACTTTACTCTTACTCAAGCAAATTTGTAAAGACAAAAACATGTATTCTCAGTGCATTTATTTTTGCCATATGCCTCCTGTTTCATTTCTTTCTTACAGTCTATTAATATATGTAGCCTTTGTGTTAAACGTTGCTGTGTGTTTAATTATAGTCCTGCATGTAGGTGTGATACAGATGGCACACTGCGGTGGTTAGGGACTTAACACCAAAACAAAGTTTGCTTAAATTAATCCTTTGCTTAAAACAGATTACACCACAGTTAGGTCTGACCCTGCAATTTGATTAGCTGAGAGACGTTCTAGGATTGCCAGTATTGCACGATAATGGCACTCTGACCAAAATACTACTCCGCCACATACACACAACATAGCAACAATACCTGCAATAACAAAGCAGCAACATTATAAAGTTCTAAAAGTAAACTACTGCCGAAATGAATAGAGTTTATAAAATCTATTGCATTGAAATCATTTCAATTTAAATTTGGAAGATGAATGACCAACCTGACAAGGATTTGCATCTCTAAAGCCAGAGAAACAAAGTCAGTACAATAAATCAAATCCACAATGTATTCTTAATGTACTCTGTTTTAGTACAGCTTCTACGTCATTTTTATGCATCACTCAAAACTATAAAGGCAGAGTTTTGTTGGTACTATCACCTCCATTCTTTATTTTCTTCAAGACGTTGGTTGCTGGTGTTAAACTCTGTCTTCTGTTAAACTCCATCATGGATCTGTTAAGTCCAGCTCTTAACCCAACAAAGCTGCTGATGCTGTATAACTCTCCCTTTACATTTCTGACTGATAACGTTAACATTAACAGCTTAATTTGATTCTGTTGGTAGAATAGTAACAGCTTGCCTTATAAATTGGACCCATTTTATTCGGTGAATGTAAATAGATTCCTTTAGTAAATTTAAACTTAATTAATATTTGTGTTTATTGTCTGTATAATAAACAGCTATTGGGAAATTCTGTTCCTCACCTGTTATGACTGAAGGGTATCTCTGATGATGGCTTAGCAGTAGGTGCCTGATAGAATGGAACTATTTTACCTAGTGGAATAGTTTTTCTTTCCTCTTTATTTTAAATTGTAACAATAAACATAATTGATAATGGAACTGTGGTATGATCGCAATAAGGCTCTTGAGGTTTCTAGCTATAACTTGAAATAATGGTACAGCTGCACTGCTCTTCGGCTTTGGCTACAGCACACCAGTGCCAATATCTCACGTTATAGCACAAACCTAGAGTGTAATATTGCTTCATTATGTCAAGTCAGTCCAGACTTGACATAGTTCATAGTGAAATAGTCAATAACTGCAGGGTTTTAAATGAGTACAATTTAAATTGTCAGTGCTTACAGTTACAGTATATACACGACACTTCAAACAGGGGATTTTTACTAAGTTTTTCTAGGTTTAGTGAATCACATTAATACAGGAGCTTAAATACTGTATATCCAAACTCAGTATAACGTGTAACAGACTTTCTTCCTTGTAGTTAAGTAGATCTTTGAACAGGTACTTTTACTTGAGTACTAAAATAAAGGTACTCTTACAATCTACCTCTAACTAGAGCTGGGAGTAAAGGAAAAAATGCACTTAAAATTACTTTCTTTTTATTACCATTAAAATTACTCAAACTGATAGATTTTGACCCTTTATTTTATGTTTATTTACCCGTCATGGCCTCTGCCTAAATTTCCAGTGTTATGGATTCCATTCCACACTTTTTCATGCTCTCACACACCTATAACAAAGACCTGTGTCGCAGTGTATTGACTCCTCTCACCTGTCCCACATTTAATCACATCCTCTGCTATGTAAACCCCATGTATGAAACGGTCAGGGCAAAGCCGCAGGCTTTCAGTTTCTTTGTGTACCAAACAATCCTTTGTTCCTTAGCTCCTTTTGTTTATCTGTGTCGCGCTCCCTGGCCAACTGCTATCTTAAACTATCTAATCAGCCAATCATGGCAGCAACTCGACGCCTCTTTTTCAGGCACAGATTTTCACGCACAGCCATCTCTACGGTTTATAGAGAATGGTCAGAAAAAGAGAAAATATCCAGTGAGCTGCAGTTCTCTGGGCGAAAATGCCTTGTTGATGCCAGAGGTTTGAGCTGATAGAAAGACAACATTAACTCACTCGGTACAACTGAGTCAAACCTTAAAGACAGCTGGGCTACAGCAACAGAAGACCACACCGGGTGCCACTCTTGTCAGCTAAAAACAGGAAACTGAAGCTACAGTTCCCATGGGCTCACCAATATTGGACAAAAGATCACAGACAACAGAACTCACCAGATCTCAAACAAATAGAGCACCTTTGGGATGTGGTGGAATGGGAGATCCCCCATCACGGATGTTCAGCTGATAAATCTGCAGCAACTGTGATACTATCATGTCAGCATGGACCAAAATCTCTGAGCAATGTTTCCAGCACCTAGTTTAATCTATGCCATGACGCATTAAGGCAGAGTTCTGAAGGCAAAAGAGGTTAAACTAGCAAGGGGTATCTAATAAAGTGGCGGGGGTGTATATCATAGACTATGTAGAGGCAGAAAGAATACCGTATTTTTCGGACCATAAGGCGCACTTAAAATCCTTTAATTTTCTCAAAAATCGACAGTGCGCCTAAAAATGCGGTGCGTCTAATGTATGAATTAATTCTGGTTGTGCTTTCTGACCTAGAACCGATTGTAGATGGTACACGGCGCTCATAAATCTGTCAAAATGTTTTAGCACGGTCTTGGTAGGTTACAAAGCTTATGGCCACCGTAGTGCGCAGCATCGGGGAGTAATACGGTATGTGCTTCAGCATTAGGGTATGTACGTTCATTCATTTATTTTCGAAGCGGATTTCAAACCCAACGCTATCAGTCACGCAGTACAACATGGACATAGAGCAGCTGCGAGAGAATTCAACATTAACGAATCAATGGTACGGAAGTGGAGGAAGTAAGAAGACGCCCTGCGCCAGGTAAAGACCAAACTGAGCTTCCGACGGAACTTAAGAGTTTTGTTTCACTTCATGCGCCTTATAACCCGGTGCGCTTTATAGCCCGGAAAATACGGTACTTTTCATCTAGGTATTTAAAGTTTTTTGAGTCTGTTCCTCTTTAAACAGTCAAATGATTCAAATGTATCACACTATATACGCTTTCAAAGACGGGATCTGTAATTCATTGGCACACCACTGTCAAAGAATTTAGATTATATTATACTTAGATTATATATATATAAATAAGAATGTGTAGCTAGCAGTGTTAAATTCTAATCTAAATTCTTTGACAGTGGTGTGCCAATGAATTACAGAGCGTCTATTATATAAAAAAATACACACACACACACACACAAAATTGTATTACATTCTGCAGTTTGATATTCTCCATTTATGCAGTGCTTGAAAAAAAGAAAAAAAAAAAAAAACACTATATATTCTTATCCCTTTTCTTTTTTCAGACATTTCTGCAATTAATACAGCCCAACCCGCTTAACGTACGGACCTGGTTCAAACACCGATTCGTAGATAATGACACTATGTAGTGTGCTATCTATTTTCGGAGTCAATACGAAATTTTTATTCATAAAATTTTATTCATCATTATTAATTTTATTTAATCGATTTAAGTTTAAATATTAAAAACCTCCCACAGAACCGCACCAAGGGAATGTTCAGATTCAAATTTCAGCCGATAAGTTTTCACAGATTCAGAGCAGCTGCACACATTCAAATTCCTCTCGGTGTCTCAATATACACAATACATGTATTCAGACACAAAGCCAGACTTACTGGGACACGAACCCACATTTCAAGCACTGCTGCTGTTCCTTCAGGAAATACAGATCTAGTTTATTATACTCCTCATGATATTGTACTGTGTTTAATTTATCAGTCTAACCATTATATTTTATTTGTTACATTTTAGATAAATATATTGTCGCTTTCATTCTTTCTAAGCTTAAGCTTCTGTTAAAACTATTACTATAAATGTACTAATTATATAACAGTTTAATTCTTACTTATATCATCTAGGTTTTCCATGGAGGTTGGGCGTTTGAGTCTTTGTTCTCCCAAAATTTCTTCCTTTATAACATTTCGGGAGTTTTTCCTTACCACCGTTGCCCTAGGATTGCTCAATTAGGGCTTTAATCCAAGATGTGTAAAGCTATTTTGACACAATGCTCCATTGGAAAAAAAAAGTGCTATAGAAACAAATTTGACCTTGACTACTTTTCCCACAGCATTACAAACGGGACTGTGAAGGCATCCTTACCCGTGTACTCTGGGAAACAGATACTCAAGGGTGATTTCTTGATCTTTTCAGCAAACAGGTCTTTCTTGTTGAGGAAGAGAATGATGGAAGTATCAATGAAGAACTTGTTGTTGCAGATGGAGTCAAACAGCATAAGAGACTCGTGCATGCGATTCTGCAGAGGAAGAACAGAATGAAGAGAAAGAATGCAGAACAGGTTAGCCTGAGAAAAATGGGAAAATTAAGTAAGGTCACTGTAGAAGGAAAGCTGTGCCACAAGTAGGAGAAATGAAGCAGATGTCACTTCAATGTTCAGATTCAAGCCTAAGAGGAATCTGTGCAGAAACTAAAATGTATATGGGAGCGTACTGTTTTTTTTTTATTAATGCATAAAATTGAAACCTACCTAAGAGAAAAAGACAAACGACAATCAGACCAAGCCACTGAATTTCAATTGGCAGAGTTTATTCATTTATTCAGTATAAATACACACACAAATACACAGCTATTCAATAAATAACTAAGATCAATGAACTACATTACAGCAGGCAGACTTAATTTGATAGATTAACACAGATTCTGTTATTAGGCCTAGGAACACGTACAGGATGTATGAGTCAGTGTAGATGCTCAAAGGAGACTATGGAATGAAATTTTAGCCAGATGGCACTAGAATACAGCGCCCCTCCACTTAACACTTACACCTACATATAAATTATTTCTCTAGTGCATATTCCTTGAATCAAGAAGGAAATTATTTATAACTATCATCCAACTGTGTTGACATACTGTTTCGTCACTAATCTTGCTTTGGCAGTGTCCAGTAATGGTAGTGTTAATGCTACATGCAGTGAACTGATTAGCCCCGACAGTCATTATCTGAAGTGTAGTTGTACACCCATTACAATGAAACAACATGTGAACAGGGCACTGTCACATCTATTTTCAGTCATTCTGCACGTGCGTTTTTCACTGGCCATAAATATCCTTGCAGCAGGTAATATGATGTCAAATGGATTATGGTGTGAGCAGTCTGGTCGCTGCACCAGCTGCTGTAACACCAGGAACCACCAGTCATTACTCACTCAGCTGTACATTCAGTCCCAAAGCTCTTTACATGGTCAAAAACTTTATTTCCCATACGTCTGCCAACTGTCAACCTACTTTTCACCCTTACCAAGAAGCCCAGACCTTTCATGTAATCAGGCACACAAACCTTACGAAATGTTACTATACAGCAGAGGCTTCGGCGTAACAAGCCGTGTGACCATTAAACACAGGAACAGAAGGAAAACAGAGACAAGAAGAAAAATCAACCAAGAAACCAGGCAACACCAGGAAATTTCTGAAGCATAACAGGGTTGTCAGAAACAATGACACTCGACCTGAGGCCTAGAACATACTGATCATTCATTATCCATCACTGATAGGGATGTCCTGATCCAGTATTTGTGTCCCTGATGCTGATCATAAAATATTTAGTATCCACTGATCCAAACCAGTTATTTTTAACGTATTGAATTAATTAAGTAAAATGTCTCTCCAGCTTCCCTCATTTTAAGTAATCATTTTTTTGCTTTAAACAAAGTACAAGCTGTTACAAAGAAACACTGAACCAGAGTACACACTAGAGAACGCAATTTCAAATGAAAAGTCAATTAAAACTGGCTAACTGGTTATTATTAAAAGCAAATAAACTGAAATTCACATTGGATGTACTACAGGTATGCACCGTTTAATGACCATATTACGTTCTGTGGAAATGGACGATGATTGGACATTACCATAGTCACACAGTCCGTTTAGGTTGCTGTAATGTAAATAAGAGGTACTTTCACCAGAAAGCTGCGTGCAAATGATACGTAAATGCATCAGATTCCATTGAAAACGCGAGTGGAACGCTACCATGTATACAGAATCCGAACTGCTATACACCTGCTACACCTTTTTAATTTATGGAAATTCACAGTAATTAGAGAAAATACAGTACTGTGACATCCCTGTGTAGGGGAAAGCTGTTACACTTAAGACAATAGTATGATGGACCTGATACTTTTGTTTGATGGAAACCAAAAACGCATTTGCATTACGAACAACACGGAGGACCAGCCAGATGAAACAGACACTCAGCGAGTCAGTGTGAACTAGTTTATATAGTTATAGGTTAGAGAGAATATACAGTTAGTGGGGGGACAAACAAATGAGTACTATTTACAATAGGACATTCACATACACTTATGAATGCCACTTACAGCTTGATACAAATAAGTAGCGGTCATCCATACAAACACGGGTAATTTACACAAAAATTTTCTAAACACATAAGCCAAGCAAGCACACAACTGTGCTTGACATCCGGAGTTTTATTTCCTGTTCAAATTTATTATAATTTTGAAAGAAAACGGACACTGATCGGATGGTTGTTAAACGGCACATACCTGTATTGTGGCAGCATTACAGTAAACTAGCATGAGAATTTTTTTTGAAAAACTATTTTCAAATCTTCACTTAAGCACAACAGTACTACTGCCCAGCAAGAGTCAATCGTCACTTGAGGGAGATCATACATTTTAGCATCATACGAAATACCAACAGCATAACACGCAGGCAGTTGAAGCTTTGGCTCATTGGTGCATGTCTGGACCAGGACATCCCTAATCACCTAGCTGCTAATCAAATGGCTATCCAGTACGTCTGCCAAAACGACTGTTTCTCTCCAAGAGGAAAACACTTTTTGTAATGACAGCCTAGCTAGCTATTAAGCACAAACTCAAACTTGATGTATGCACAGGCAAAAGTATGGAGACATTTCTCGGATTTATCAGATTAAGCCCCATTCACAACTAACAGTTCTTAATCAAGCTTACAGCCATCAAATATCCACAGGCAAACACTGTCAACTGTCATCCTGAAGAGCTTAATGATTCTGCTATTGTCATAACATGCCACCTTTCCAGCTCTTAGTCTGTCAAGTTGATATAGGTGTTGCCCTACTAAGTGTTGTGAAGAGGAACAACTGGCTCTAAAAGCAAGAACTCCAGGAGCTATGTCATCAGAAAAGCTGTTTGTCAAGAACTCGGTGGTTTGGGTTTTCACCACCAAGTAGTCACATGCAAGACTAACTATGCCCAATTCAGAGCACTGGAGAAAAGCACACTGTCACTGAACTCATGCATGCTTTGGAGTGATGAATCAATTGGCCCGAGAATCTAGTGGAAAGCGTTCCTAATAGAATGGAGGTTGTTATAGTATCAGGGGGTAGGGGCAACTCCATATAGTGGGATGGATAGACTGTTTGGTGTCCAAATCTTTTGACCAAATAATGCATCAGCTTGGAACTAGCATGTCACTCAACAGTTTCCAACACACTGTAAGGAGCAAATGCCTACCAATAACTGACAAAAACAACTACGTACCATTAGGTGACAGTGATGGTACTCCAAAAAGTGCTGTACAATGAAGGAGTAACGGGAAAAATCAGGACCCCCCCAAGATCTATGGCAGACATAGCAGTGACCAACCATTACTGAAATCCTAACCAGACACTCACAGCCAGGGATAGCAGAAACAGATCAAGCCCTGGCTTATCTGCTAAGTGGGTCCTGCACCAATATACCTGGGCTACTGTCTTAGATGACTCTGTTCCTCATCAGGAAAATGCCAAAAAGAACATGTGCACGTAGCTTTCTTTCAAATTAATCTAATTCCAGCTCGAGTATTCATGTATTTCCACCACTACAAATAATCACCTGCCACTGTGACTCATTTTACCTCCCGTCTTCCAGGAAAAAGCTCTTAGATGAAAGCTAAGAACAGCCACCAACATGAACTGTACAACCAAACAGCTGGATTCAGCAAAAGGAGGAAAAAAAGAGAGATTGATTGGAGGCTTTCACTGGACTAAATTACAGCCTACACCCAAAATAAACAGCAAACAACTTGAGGCGTACCAGCTGAGCCATTCTGACACTATGATTAAACTGTACAGAATGACAGACGGGTAGTGCTCATGGTCTGTTCAGGGACGGAGATGCAAATCAACCCGATGAACAGAAAATGACAAAAGCAGTCAGAGTGACCATCAAAATGTCTTTCATAACCAGTTTCAGGTTACATTAGATAAAAAGTTAAAATGCTATTTTGACTATATACATCATAAACAATTAACACAGGCAGATATGTTTTTTTATTTTTATTTTTTACATATTTTAATCATCGTACCACTAGTAGACAAACCCTAAGGGATTTAGGATTTATCACTTTTCTAAGCTGCATCTTTAAGGTTGTAGGATTCTAAAGGTTGTTGAAATTGATACTGAAAACTGGTTGTTGAAACCCGAGTGTATAATCTGAACTGTTGTGTAACATGTACACACTTTTCCCCAAAATGTTCACACGACACTATTTTAGCAGTAGAGTGGCAGAAGGCCATAGAGTCTAAAATTGAATCAACCTTTAAGTCTCAACACATAATATACTGAAACTTATGTATGGCAATGTAAATGAGATTTCATCCACTGATTTGTGAGGACTGCTGTACAGTACTGTGTAAAAGTCTTAGGCCACCATTGGATTTGTCATTTTACTAACAAATCCACACCCATTCAGACACAAACGAACATGTCTTTTGCTTCCAAACTGGACTGGAATTTGTCCAGTCCAATGAAAGTGACAAATCACCTTTTACAGTGGAATTATCACATGACATGCGTTATGTATCTTAACCCCCCACACCCACTGAGCAAAAGAACATATATAACTTATTTTCAACAATCGGACAATTTGGATACGCCACTCCATGATACTACTTTCCACTGGTCTTCATTCCAATCTTTCTAAGCTTCTTCAGACTGCAGAAGGGTCAACTTCAGATGCCAGATGCCTCTATTGCTCAGAAGCTGTTTCTGATCTCCCCCCACCCCCATCCACCCCTCCCTTATTTAATACTGCATACAAATTTCTTGTATTTTCTGCTTGTGTTCTAACAGAGTGATAAATAATTATATATGATCATTATACCATCGCTAAAACAATGATACATCTAATATAATGGTGGCTTAACACTTTTGCATCTTACTGTATGTGTAGAAAATGCTATATGGGCTTCATGTTGTTTCACCAAAGTACATCAAAATCTCGTGAGGCAACACAGTCAAACCATGCTGTCTATAATCTGAATGCACCATTACAGTTTCACTATTACGCAATTCTGGGTTCAGAAAAGGAGGCAGTGACATTTAAACGTGTTCCATTACCTCCTCTCTCATATGTGAGCTCATCAAAATATTTACTAAAAAATACTGAGAGAATTCTTCCTGATGTTAGAGTTCACGTTCACACTGCATTTCCAATGTTGTGCCTCAATCTATAGGCTCAAATATTTAGATTAAATTGGACGTCTCCTAATGTAAGGACTGTAGAGGATGATCTGTGGATAGCCTTCGCTGTAGTTATTGTGTAATACCAGTGGAGAGCAAGTCTGAGCCTAACACAAAGGGTGGCCAGCAGATTCAAAAAATCCTCAGTAAAGGCCACAGAAGCGAAGGTTGTTGGCAATGATGACGTCGGTAACAGCGTCGAAGACAAACTGGATGTTGTTGGTGTCTGTAGCACAGGTGATGTGTGTGTACACCTCTTTGTGCGTTGACTTGTTCTTGTTTTCGTATTGCAACTGGATATACGCCACTCCCTCCAAGAAACTGTCGGGCCCTGGCACAAAAAGCGAGGCAGTAAGCAAGAGGAGGAACACAGATTGGGAGACGGACAACATCCGAGAGGAATAGGAGCGTAGAGATTTCCAAAGGCAGCAGGTAGAGGAACGTTAAAGGATATGGAAACCAGGAGTGTAAAAATAGGAAGCAACATCACAAAAGCAATACGGGAGCGGAAAAAAGAAAGTGATGAAAATCACATACTGTACAAATGTAACACATTATAATGCATCATGTAATAGGTTGCAGGCCTGGTACTGTGGTTGACTGATGAAATATGATACTGCACTAATGTGATAGCAGGATAAGTGCATAAAAGCTTGTACAGAATGAAAATGGAGATGAACAGCAGAGGGGGAGAGTGACTACTTTACTTTATAAACCCACCTCTGAAAACATGGAGGCTTTCCAGCTAAATGAGGATTCTGAAAATTCCATGCAAAATTGACACTATTTTCTAATTCTCTTTCCATCGTTCCCTCAGTATAGAGTAACTTTCGTTTCTGAGACGGTTCCAGGACCGATAGAAAGGCACGGGGGCGCTGGGTAAAACTTTTACCTGTGTACTCAGGGAAGCAGATTGATAAAGCCGATTTCTTTATTTTCTCTTCAAATATGTCCTTCTTGTTAAGGAAAAGAATGATGGAGGTATTTGTGAACCATTTGTTGTTGCAGATGCTGTCAAACAGCTTCAAAGACTCGTGCATGCGGTTCTGTGGGATCAAAAAACAAGGTGTCAGTGTCTGCACACAACACCACGCGGGCGCACACAACTTTAAACTCTGCATTATTACAAACTGTAGCTGTACAAGCAGCGAGAGGAAAAGAAAGAAATACGAAAAAACAGAAAATGCTCTGACTTAGCAAGTAAAGTCATTAATCAAAAATGCCACATCCCCAGGCAAGGTGAAGCATTATCATATTAGTTCTAACAGTGTAATGAGGACAGAGTGGGGAGCATTTACGATAATTATTTCTCCAGAGTATATGGTTATGTTAAATACATGTTTCAGATAAGATTATTTATCATCTAGGGATTAGCTGGAAGCAGCTACTGGGATCATATGTGCAGTGCTACTGGGAAACGTGAGTAAGGACATGACACATTAGTCAATCAGCCATAAAAGTAAAGCAGTAATGATGGAAGGGAAAACTGCGTGGTGTTACAAAGCCCTGGAGAGGTCAGGAAAAAATGTATATATATATATATATATATATATATATATATATATATATATATATATATATATATATATATATATATATATATATATATATATATATATATACACACATACACACACATACACCACACACACACACACACACACACACACACACACACACACACACACACACACAGTGATACCTCGATTCTCGACCACCTTGGAACTCGTTTAATTTGCATCTCAATGCATTTTGAGGAGAAACGTTCATCTCAGTTCTTCTCACTCTCTTCTATGAGTCAAGTCGCACAACTCGTTTCAGCCAACACATCGGATCATGATTCAGTACACAGTGACTAAATGATTCAGATAAACAATAGCTCTTGCTCAGTGCAGGAGTTCGCCAATAGAGTAAGTGTTTTGCTTTTACTTTCAATCCATTACTCACTAAATTACATGAGATTTTTCAATATTTTATTATAAAATAAGCTTTGTGTTAATGCTTTTGGCCAACTGTAGGTTAACACAAGTGTTTTAAACATTAACTTACATATTAAAGAAATGAGGCACGAGAGAGGGTGCATTATTGTGAATATATCACAGGAAAGGGGTGTTGTTAGGCCCGACGCTACAACTGCTTTTTCTGGCGGGCGTCAATGCCAGGTTACGTGTGTGCCGCGGATTAATACTTATAGAGGGCCGGTCACAGTGCCGTTATGGTCAATAATGTAACGGCGGAAGACGTCTCTCAGATTGCGGGTCAGAACTAACTGTGGTATATATATATATATATATATACCACAGTTAGTTCCTGTACAATAGAACTGCATATAACGACTTATACAGTGTGGATTTTCTGGTTGTCTGGAACGAAGTAATTCAATTTACATTATTCTTTGAGGAAATTATGACTATGTCTTATGAAACGAATTAACGACGAGAACCAAGGTACCACTGTATGTCTTACAAAACAGATACAGTACTGTGTAAAAGTCTTAGGGCACCATTAGATTTGTTGTTTTAGCAATGGTATAATGATGATATATAACATTGTCAACAATAGGACCCAAAAATGTCAAACTTGGACTTGTCACTCCATAATACTCTTTCCCACTGATTGACATCCCAATCTTTGTGAGCTTTAGAATATATCTTAGCATTTTCACCCCGTTTCCCGTGTAAAATGTTTTTGCTTGGCTGCTACCCTTCCAAAGGGACCATTCCTGATCAAGCTTCCTCAGACTGTAGAAGGGTCACCTTGGCATCCCGATGAACCTACCAGATGCTGCTATTGCTATATGGGGAGGGCACACTAAACACTTGCTACTGTAGCCTATAGAAGCTGAAAAATATTTTTAATACTGCATACAAATTTCCTATATCTGGTTGTTATTCTAATCAAGAGACTGAGTAATATATTGCTAAACCAATGGTATATCTAATCTAATGGTGGCCTGAGACTTTTGCACAGTACTACATATAAAATGTGTGACTGAATATTTATTATATTTTCACAGGTCAAAGTGTATATATACTTCACTTATATACTGCAGCTTAGCATGTGGATTTATCTCAATAAAACAGGAGATTACATGGCTACAAGACATATAAACAGAAAGTGTACACAGGAGACTATAGCAGAAGCCTGAAGGTTTTTGAACTATTCTTGTTGACCTTGATTCTGGGAACACTGAAACTCAGAGCCTGAGTTAATCTGAGACCACATTTTTACATGATATCCTCCTGTATACAGTTTGTGTGCATTTTCTTGTCAACTGCTAATGTCCAATTCCCCTGTCAATATTCCCTGCCATGTGCCAATTGCACCATTAAAAGATGAGGGCAGTAGGTCAGCGAGTGTCCATCCCTTCTACAGTGAGAACAGCATGAACGATGGAGTGTGCAATGTCAGTTGTAGTGCAATCTCAAACTCTGGCCTCTGAGGTGATGACCAGTAATTGGACATGCACCTCAAACATCCCAAACATCCCAAAAAGCAGCCAAAAAAGCTGGGCTGGAACTGTAGCTGATTTCTTTATCAATTAAATCTTGACAAAAGTATTGAGACACACTTCTTAATAATTGAATTCAGGGCTTTCATTGTCCCATTGACACACGTGCATAAAATCAAGCACCTAGCCATGCAGTCTGCCTTTATAAACATTTGTGGAGAATGAATGAGTCATGCTAAAGAGCTCACTGAATTCGAGGTATGGTACTGTAATAGGATGCCACCATTGGAAGAAGTCCATTTGTGAAATGTCTTTACATCCTAGACATTCCATGTTTAGCTGTGAGTGGTAATATTGAAAAGTGGAAGAGTTTAGAAACCACAGTAACTCTGTCACAAAGTGGCAGATCATGTAAAGTTACAGAACGGGTCACCAAGTGCTGAGGGGCACAGTGCATAAAAGCCATCAACGCTCTGCTGACTCAGTAACTGTAGAGCTCCAAACTTCCTCTGAGATTAACATCAGAACAAAAGCTGTGCCCTGGGAGCTTCATGGCATGAGCTGCCACGGCACAGCAGCTGCATGGAACCATTTGGGGAAGGCCCTTTTCTGTTCCAGCATGACTGTGCCCCAGTGCACAAAGCAAGGTCTGTAAAGGCATGGTTGGGCAAGTTGAGCCCTGAACACAACCCCCAATAAACACACTTGGGATGAAACAATGTAGATTGAGAGCCAGACCCTCTCGTCCAACATCATTTCTGACCTCAGAAATGCATTTCTGGATGAATGGGCAAAAATTCCCACAGACATGGTCTAAAATCTTGTAGAAAACCTTTCTAGAAGAGTGGAAGCTATTATATATGCAAAGCGGGACCAACTCCATATTAATGCCTATGAACTTAAAATGGGATGTCATACAAAATTCTGTAGGGTTAATGCGTAGGTGTCCCAATACTTTTGTCCATATAGTGTACATAGTGTGTATATAACTTCCATTAAAAATGTATCATTCTGATAATCATGACACCTTGCCAGCCCTCCATAAGAAAACAATCTGAAATTGTGAGAGTGAAATTATGAAAACAATGTTTTTGCATTATTAAATGTATTAAATGCATTCTGTTGAAGCTCATATGTGTGTGTGTTTGTGTATAAATATTTTCATGACCTCTTCTACACTCTGTAACACAAACAGTATGTACACACAACAGAAGACAGCTGCTGCTTTGAACTGATTTGGTTCAACTAGTTTCTATCATGGTGGCAGTGGGGACAAAGTTCGTACCTGCTGAAATGTTGGTGGATGGGCCATCTGTAGAGCCAGTTTAGCTTTTTAGAGTTTGGTGATTGGTTAGAGAGCAGAGCCGCACGGCGAGAGGCTGCAGGAGAGGAGCTCAGACGATCGCAGAGAGAGATGCACAGGCACAGGAGGTGTGGCACGAGGCCATTGGGAAAGGCCAGTACGACCAGACATGCTTCATATCACAAGAGCCTTGCCCGCTCGCAAACTCGCATAAACACACTCAGTCAAACACGCGCTCAAACATACTCTCTCAAACAGGACGGACAACAGGCATAGCAGATTAAGGTCCCAAAGTGTGAGGAACAAGCATGGTTTCGCGGAGAAACAATGCGAAAGTCACACACGGTATTGTTCGGCAGAACGCTGTGTTAACCTGTGGAGCTGTGGAAATGAGTATGCGTGTGAGAAAGTGAGAGAGAGAGTGACAAAGGTGACAAATGCAGGAAGGCAACATAAGGCTACTGTAATATTCAGGTACAAGAAACAGACAAGGTGAAATAAAAAGAAGATAAGACCATGGGGAGTAAAGGGAGACCAAGTGTCCATGTGTGTGTGTGTCATATTAAAAAAAAAAAAAAATACCCACAGTTTTTAACCCCCATCTATTGCACTGAAATTAAATTCTCACATTTTGTTATATGGTGGACTTATGCAAAAAAATAAATATATCAAGTTTTCCCCATCATTCTGCACTCAAAGTGAAAACATCATGTAAGAATTTCTTTTTTTCCAAATTTATTGAAAAGCAAGAACTAAAATATTGAATCAACATAAGTACTCAAACCCTTTACTCAGGACTTGGTTGAAGCACCTTTGGCAGCGATTACAACCTCCAGTCTTCTTGGTTATGACGCCACAAGGTTTGCACACCTGGATTTGGGGATTTTCTGCTGGTCTTCTCTGCAGATCCTCTCGAGCTCCGTCAGGTTGGATGGATCTGTCAGTGGACGGCCATTTTCAGGTCTCTCCAGAGATGTTTTATTGGGTTCAAGTCAGGGCTCTGGCTGTGCCTAAGCCACTCCTGTGTTGTCTTTGCTGTGTGCTTAGGGTCATTGTCTTGTTGGAAAGGGAACCTTTGGCCCAGTTTGATGTAGAGACATGTTCCTCCAGACATGATGCTTAAAATTGAGGCCGAAAAGTTCAATCATGGTTTCATCAGACCAGAGGATCTTGTTTCCCACAGTCTAAAAGTCCTTTAGGTGCTTTTACAAAAGGCCTTCGTGTGTCTTTTACTCTGCCAAAAAGCCCAGATTGGTGGAGTGCTGCAGTGATGGTTGACCTGGAAATTTCTCCCATCTGCACACATGATCGTTGGAGATCAGCCAGAGTGACCTTTGGGTTCTTGGTTACTTAGTGTTACCTGGTTGTTCCAAACTTCTTCCATTTAAAAATGATGGCGGCCCCTCTGCACTCCGGAATTTTCAGTGCAGCAGAATTTTTTTGCAGCCTTCTCCAGAGCTGTGCCTCCACACAATCCCATCTCTGAGCTCTACAGGCAGCCATTTCCTCCTCATGGCCTGGTTTTTGCGCTGATATGCATTGTTAGCTGCGAGATGTTATATAGACAGACGTGTGTATTTCCAACTAAATTAGACACAGGTGGACTCCAATCAAGGTGCAGAAACATTTCAAAGATGATCAAGAGAAATGGGATGCCCCCAGAGCTAAAGCTCAAGTATCAAAGCTAAAGGTCTGAATACTTATGTCCATGCTACATTTTTGTTTTTCCTTTTTAAGAGCGACTTCATTCTCACAATCAAAGCAATTGTGGGTTATGGGGCTTGCTCAACGAGCCAACAGTGCCAGTTTGAGATTTGAACCCTGGACCTTCTGGTCCATAGTCCAGTACTTTAATCACTAGGCTACCACAGTACCACAGGTGCCAGAGAGAGAGAGAGCTGTGCCTCTCACTCATGGGCGGTTTTGGCGATTCTCTTCTATGGGAAGCAGCTAAGGTTTGTACAAAATGTCTGATTTATCATTACTCTCTTCTTTTGGGGGTACAAACCTTGCTAGAGGGTTACTGCATAATTGCGAAGGTGGCAACACTGCATGCACTCAGGTCGCATGAACAGTAGTTTCACAGCTACCTGGCTACATGACACAGTGAATATGTGAACTCTTAAGGCATGTTTATGCTGACATACTCAATAATGTCAGCTTGCACATTGTTAAAACAACAATTAAGACATTTTAGACGATGCTTGGATAAAAAAAACTTGCAGAGCTTTGATCTATACAAATCACATATACTAGCTGCAAGAAACCTGTACACTGAACATGTACTAAACACTTGATTAAAAAGTGAAAGTTAAAAAGCAATGTCAGTTTTTTATTTTAGATTAACAAACTTTGTCGTTCAGATATCTCACTTCAGACGCTGGATTCAGGTGAAATCTTTCCACTAAAAACAGGTTTGCTTCTTTGTATGAAGAAAACCCTGAATTCGATAAGCTTCCAAATAAACAGTGCAAATTAATTTAAGTCATACTAAAAGATTGTGCTCGTGATTAATGAACATGTTGCCATTCCAAATAACAGGGCAATTAACAACGGATAGGAGTAACATGGAAAAACAATACGTAAATTAGATTTAACATGTGCTAATTGTTATTGATGATCAGGGCAAGTTTGGATCCCAAAGGAAGCTGGTGGTTACATGGTCAGCATTGGTGAGATTTGGTGGAGAAAAGAAAAAAACAAACAAACAAAAACTGTTTTTGATCCCTACAGTGGGGCAAAAAATATTTAGTCAGCGATTGATTGTGCAAGTTCTCCTACTTGAGAGAGATGAGAGAGGTCTGTAATTTTCATCATAGGTACACCAACTATGAGAGACAAAATGAGAAAAAAATTCAGGAAATCACATTGTAGGATTTTTAAAGAATTTAATTGTAAATTATGGTGGAAAATAATATTTGGTCAGTAACAAAAGTAACAAAAGTTCAGCTCAGAACTTAAGATGTTTGAGGTTCTCTTTAGGAGTGTCTAGGTGGACAGGATTAGGAATGAGATCATCAGAGGGACAGCACAGGTTGGAAAATTGGGAGACAAAATTCGAGAGGGAAGACTGAGATGGTTTGGACATGTGCAGAGGAGGGATAGTGGATATATTGGTAGGAGG
Source organism: Ancistrus triradiatus (assembly GCA_025084515.1). NCBI lineage: Eukaryota > Metazoa > Chordata > Actinopteri > Siluriformes > Loricariidae > Ancistrus > Ancistrus triradiatus. Next base: position 39,091 of record JAJAGP010001476.1, read on the forward strand.
ATGTTGGCGATGGAGCTGCCAGGCAAGAGACGGAGAGGAAGACCAAAGAGGAGTTGTTTGGTTGTGGTAAATGAAGATATGCAGGGAGTTGGAGTGAGAGTAGAGGACGTGGAGGACAGGGTGAGGTGGAAACGTTTAACTCGCTGTGGTGACCCCTGATAAAGGGAGAAACCGAAAGAAGAAGAAGAAGAAGAAGAACAAAAGTTCAGCTCAATACTTTGTAAGATAACCTTTGTTGGCAATGACAGAGGTTAAACTTTACTGTAAGTCTTCACCAGGTTTGCACAAACTGTAGCTAATATTTTGGCCCATTCCTCCTAGCAGATCTCCTCTAGAGCAGTGATGTTTTGTAGCAGTCGCTGGGCAACGTGGACTTTCAACTACCTCCACAAATTTTCTATGGGGTTGAGGTCTGGAGACTGGCTAGGCCACTCCAGGACCTTGAAATGCTTTTTACAGAGCCACTCCTCCGTTGCCCAAGCGGTGTGTTTGAGATTGTTGTCATGCTGGAAGACCCAGCCATGTTCTCCAGTGCTCTCACTGATGGAAGGAGGTTTTGACTTAAAATCTCACGATACATGGCCCCGTTCATTCATCCCTTAACACGGATTAGTCGTCCTGTCCCGTCTGCAGAAAAACAACCCCAAAGCATGATGTTTCAACCTCCATGCCTCACAGTAGGTATGGTGTTCTTGGGACGCAACTCAGAATTCTTCTTCCTCCAAACACAACGAGTTGAGTTTTTACCAAAAAGTTCTATGTTGGTTTCGTCTGACCACATGATATTCTCCCAATCCTCTTCTGGATCATCCATATGCTCTCTGGCAAACTTCAGACGGGCCTGGACATGTACTGGCTTAAGCAGAGGGACACGCCTGGCACTGCAGGATCTGAGTCCCTCTCTGCGTAGTGTGTTACTGATGGTAGCCTTTGTTACTTTGGTCCCAGCTCTCTGCAGGTCATTCACCAGGTTCCTCCATGTAGTTCTGGGATTTTTGCTCAGGGTTCTCATGATCATTTTGACCCCACGTGATGAGATCTTGCGTGGGGCTCCAGATCGAGGGAGATTATCAATGGTCTTGTATGTCTTCCATTTTCTTACAATTGCTCCCAAAGTTGATTTATTCACACCAACCTGCTTGCCTATTGCAGATTCACTCTTCCCAGCCTGGTTCAGGTTTACAATTTTCTTCCTGGTGTCCTTCAACAGCTCTTTGGTCTTGGCAATGGTTGAGTTTGGAGTCTGACTGTTTGAGGTTGTGGACAGGTGTCTTTTATACAGATAACGAGGTCAAACAGGTGCCATTAATACAGGTAACGAGTGGAGGACAGAAGAGCTTCTTAAAGAAGAAGTTACATATATGTGAGAGCCAGAAATCTTGCTCGTTTGTGGGTGACCAAATACTTATTTTCCACCATCATTAACAATTAAATTCTTTAAAAATCCTACCATGTGATTTCCTGGATTTTTTCCCCTCATTTTGTCTCTCATAGTTGATAGTTTTATCCTACTGTACCTATGATGAAAATTACAGACCTCTCTCACCTTTCTAAGTAGGAGAACTTGCACAATCAGTGGCTGACTCGATACTTTTTTTGCCCCACTGTACTTTTAGAACTTTCCCTTGTGTTCTTGTTACCACAATCAACACCGCCATAGTGCAAATTGGGCAACAGATTGGTACCTGTCTTTAAATAGTATCATTTCCATTCAAACAATCTGTAATATAAATGTTACTTTTGTTACATTTATTTTGTTTTGTCTGATCAGAATACACTGAAGAATAACTGATAGGATTTTCTCAGAGTGGGAATACCAACCAATGTACCATCCTTTTAAACAATTTTCTAGCAGAGTAAACTCACGAGCGACTGGCACCTATTGCTCAAACCTCAGTTCCCAGAGGCGGGATACAAACAGTGTGGATCAGAGCTGCGAATCAGCGCTCTACCTCCAAGCCACTCTGGTTCATATCCCGCCTCCTGGCACTGCAAGTCCGGTGGCTGGTTTCCTGGAAACATTAAGTCCAGGTGAGCACCCAACACCAAAACAATGTCCCATCTGATGCTGGTGAAGATTCTTCATCTACTGCCAATCCTTGAAAGGAACGCTTGGATTCTGATTTAGTAACTGGACAAGACACCTTCACTCTCTTCAGTGACTATTAACTGTTACAGTTCATTTAGCAGGTCTTTTATTCAAATTTAAAGACAAAACATTTCTGATTTCCACATAATTACAGCTTCTAATTACTCTTTTTAAAAATAATCTTGATTTCACCCAGAGGAGGATGGGTTTACCATTTGAGCAGAGTTCCTCAATGTTTCTTCATTAGTGGTCTGAGAGAGTTTTTCCTTGCTCATTTTGGGTCTTAACACGATTGTAAAACTTTATTAGGTACACCTTGTTTTTACATTCACTGTCCATTTTGGTTCCACTTACCATGCAGACACACTTTGTAGTCTGTTTCATACTTTGTTAGTCCCCTTTACTCTGATCAGGTACTATTTGGGTGTTGGATCATTCTCAGGACTGATATGCTGGTATGAGTGGATCAGACACAGCAGTGCTCAACACTGTGTTCATACACTGTGCACACCATTAGACACATTTACCATACTGCTCCACCTTGCAGATGTAAAATCAGCGACAGCAGCTCATCTGTCATTGCACAGTTTGTGTCAGTCATCCTTTAATCCTTCATCAGTGCTCAAAGGATGCTGCCTACAGGATGCTGGTGTCTGGACATTTTGGTAGGTGGACTATGTTCAGTCCAGCAGTCACACTGAGATGTTTAAAACTCCAGCAGCACTGCTGTGTCTAATCCACTCGTACCTGCACAACACAGACTAACACCACCACCACCATCAGTGTCAGTGCAGTTCTGAGAATGATCCACCACCCAAATAGTACCTGATCTGTGGGGGTCCTGACCATTAGAGAACAGATTAAAGCGGACGAACAAAGTACATAGAGAAACAAATGGACTACAGCCTATAACTGCAGAACTACAAAGTGCATCTATACGGTTTGTGGAACTGAACATGGACAATGAGTCCTAATAAAGTGGCCAGTGAGTGTAAATTCAACCTGAATGTCAGCAGTCCTTGGGGTGGTGGCTAGGTCAGTGTAACTCCCCAGAACAGGGATACCCCCATGTTACACTTATTGTACAAGCAGAAAAGTTTCAAAATTCAAATTCATTAAAATTCAAACAAGCTAAAAAGATGAGAGATTGACTTGATTTTTTGTTTTTACCCGTTTTTACACACAATCACAGTCTGGACAATACTTTTTAAATATTATCATGGCTGAAACTTTCGATATTTACAGGTTTAAATCAGCTGAAAACAAGAATTAACCTGCAAAAATGTTTTGACATGATGAATCAAGTCAGGGTTGTAAAAGCTACAATTGTTGGTTTAATTAGGCATTTACATCAATACATCTACTGCAAAAAGAAAATACATGTGTGGATCTCCGTGTGTACTATTTGATTCGTGAACAGTAGTGTATCTCAGGCAGAGTGGTTTTTGTGTGTGTTGATAATGCATCTTACCGTGGTCTCATCTTCATGCAGCACCTGGTCATATCCACTCAAAGCCACACAGAAGATGATGGCAGTCACATCCTCAAAGCAGTGGATCCACTTCTTCCTTTCTGACCTTTGACCTCCCACATCAAACAGCCTGTGAAAATATGACCCAGCATGTTCTATGGTACACGGTACTTCCAATATGTACTGATTTCAAAAGGCAGATTATCATACAGACCAGTGCGTTAGACCGGAAACTTGATTTAAACTAATGCTTATCAATCTTGGGACAACGTGTGTCACACACCTCAGTCCCAGCCCCTTTAGAACCCAGACGAACTCAAACTCAGAAGGTGGAAGCCCTTAGCAAAGCAGTTTTAGCACTTTTATAGTTCTTGGAACTGTGCCCCCTTTGTTGTGTGATGTTCTTAGAAAGGCATTTATAGGGACGTTTTTAGCTCTTACTTCAAAGTAGGGTCTTTTCTCAGCACGTGGGAACCCTGCGTGCCCCAAGTATGCGGTGAATGCTCCAGATGTAAGAGTACGGCGATTGGGCCAGACGTAGTGACGCAAAAGCACAGTGATTAGTCCAGATACAAGAGTCTGTGTGGAGCTCAACCTCCATGTTTAAATCCACTTGTACACCGTACAAGTAATAGATCTCCGTGAATAAAATGAAAACAAGGAAAAAAAAACAAAAAACAAAAAAACAACACAAACAGACAAATGGATTGACAGTGAAGTCCAGGCTTTAGTGAGGAGGAACAACGTGATTTTGATTTATCCAAGCGAAATTTGCGTGACTTGCGTCACTTCTGCGTCACACAGCGTTCCTACTGGTGATCCAAATGAGAAACCAAAGAAAAGCCCTGGAATGAATGTAGTTCTCGGGGGAGCTCCACAGGGGGAAGTTCCTACCAAATTAGTCCCTAGGAACTCCAACTCAACCCTGACCTGGGATGCCGGCCACAGGGGGTAGGCCATCAGGCATCAACTGGAGGACTGCCAGTACCTCGGACACAGAGATGAACCGGAAACTCCCGCCAAGTGGAATGGAGACAGGAACCGGGAACTCTCGCATGGCGGAACCAAGAAATGAACCAGTGGACTCCTCACACCATGCAAAATATGCTCGCAAATCAACCAACAGAAAAACCTCTGTACAGGCGGTACACAAACCAGTGTGGATGAGCTGGTAGAGCACTGATTACCAATGCTTAGACTCTGGCAAGGTGATGACTGACGGCTGTAGTGAGCATCAGTTTCACAGGCCATTAAGTGCCGCCGTGTCCACTTCCGTTACGATCCACCTCACTTGTGTTTGCTGTTCCACCTCACCAGGGGCTTCTAGCTTCCACATTTCAGAGTTCATCCAAGAAAGGTGGGACTGTAGTGGTCAGCCAATAAGGTACTGGGACTATGGACCAATACGTCCAGCGTTCAAATCCCACCTCTGCCAAGCTACCACTGTTGGGTCCTTAACCTACAGTTGCTTTGATTGTAAGAATGTATCAATTGGAAATCACTCTGGATAAGAGTGTCCGCTAAATGACAAATGTAAATGTACATGTAAATGTCAAGGGGGCAGGGCCTGTGCCATGACATCGAGTGTGTTTACATGCACTTAATAATCCGATAACTGCCGAAAATCTGATTCAGTACTCCAATCAACAAGTTTACATGCGCTGAGTAATCGGATCATGGGAAAACTATGGGTTTATGTGACTCAGGCACTAATTGAATTTCTATTTCGGTACTAGCCAATAATCTCACCAAAAGATGTGTAAACTACAAACTTTAAGAATTAAATAAACGAATCATCTCCTTGAGCATAAACTCAGTTTCAGTGTCTATACACAAGTGTTATTATACATAAGTGTTTAATTCCAGGGTTGCCAGATCCCACAAGGGAAAAAAACAAACAAAAAACCCCCACACACAACAGGCCTATGTAAATAAACCCCAAAAAAGTGAAATCTCTTAAAATAAGCAGACCTGGCAACCGTGTTTGATTCTGCCAGCCGCTCTACGTGCATGTGCAGTCTGAGAAAACTGACTGAAATCATATTAAGAAAATACATGTGCTGAGAAATCCCATTACTGATATAAAACTGATAAAATCCAGCGCTCTTTGTTGGATTTCTTAATCTGATTACTAGATCGGAGTATTCTGTTCTCATGACCACTTAAATAATCAGATAACTGCAGAAATCTGATTATGACTGGATTATTAATTGCATGTAAACACACTTATTGTGTTCTTTGTCACACACATGGATCAGGGTTTTAGGGTTTTAGAGTTACTTGCATCACAACAGCAGCTAAATCACAAAAACCATTACTCTGATCTTCTCTGGCACTGGGCTTCTGATTTCTATATTTCTACATTAACAATAAGACACTGCCTAACAACTCAATCTAAAAACATTTTTTTCAGAATCCATATCGCTTTTATACGTCAGTAATTAGATCAAAACAAATTTGGTTTCCATTAACAGTATTTCATAACTTTATAAATGTAATACTGCTTAATAACGTGCACTAAAACATTAGATTTTCCCTGGAGGCTAAAACTGTGTACAAGAAGGCTAATTGGTAGCCCAGCGCTGAGTGAATACAAGTTTTCAGTGATCCAGCTTTCATTGAAGTGACTGTGTTGCAGCATGAAGACAGCCTTTGAATAAATTAACAGATTTATTTCAGTCTTTTCCATTTTTAAATCTGGATTAAGTGGGACAGCAGAGTGAGGGCTACAAAGAGCATTAGCAAACAGTTAAAACAGAATGGGGGGCAAACCTTTATCTCTCTCAAAGGTTATTGGATTAAAGATAAAATATTAACATTCATAATGGATTCCTTTATATCTGGATCACAAAAGCATTAAGGCTGGGATTATACTTGCTATTAGCAACATGATCGTGTACAGAAGACAGCAAGCAACACCGCTACTGGGGCACCAAATTTATAATCCTAGCCTGAAGTGAAAGCAGTTTAGCAAAAAGGTAAAAATGGTGACTAGTTGCTGTCAAAAAGGAGCAGAAAATGGGAATATAGTGCAGTCTTATGCCAGTTTGATGGAAGGTTCATAAAGTAAAACAGTTTTCGGCTAAAGGACCAAGTCTTCACAAAATCCTGTAATAATCCAAAGGAAATACTCCTCATTGTTAATGGAACAGGTTTGTGTCCTTAATCCGTAATCCTCAAAGAAGCAGAAAATACCATGAAAAACAGATCAGAGTTTCAGGGAACGAAAAAAATGTGTTAAAATGTATGTAATAATGGTAGGGTGATGCCATCCACCATTAGAGAGACAGAAAGAGAGAGAGATTACCTGAAGTGCAGGTTCTTGAAGGTGAAGTGGGTCTCTACTATCCCAGTGGTCTTCACTCGGGTTCTCAGAATGTCCTGCTCTGTGGGCTGATAATCTGCAGCACCAATCCTATCTAAACTATCTAGGTAACTGAAGACAGATATGGAAGAGAGAAGAAAAGAGAGAAATTCTTAAATATTATAAAGACGTTTAACATTTAAGACAGTTACAGAATGAACAAAAAGAGTGGAAAAACATGACTTCTTACAAGACACTGCTCAATCAATTTTACATTCAATAAACGACATCCCTTTATTAAATTAGCTAAATCAACTAAATTAGTCCACTGCAATGTAAATTTGAATAACTATACATTTAAAAAAGTGCTATTTTAAACTGAAAATCACAGTAAACCAGTGTTTACCCTGTTATCATGCTCAGTTTGTCAAACACCTCTTTGTATCAGTTGGATCAGTCAGAAGTTCTATACAGACATCTCAAATCTCTCCAGTTTCCAGGGGCGATTCTAGGGTCAGAGCTTTAGGTGTGCTGATCCCCTAATGAGACCACCCAACTTGTTTTTAATGTAATTTTGGACGATCATTCTCACACTTATGAAGGAAGAACATCTGACTTTTTGGGTAGGAGGAAAAACACTGACTGAGAAGGTCCTGGGTTCAATCTCAGGTGGGGTGGTCTGGGTCCTTTCTGTGTGGAGTTTGCATGTTCTCCCCGTGTCTGTGTGGGTTTACTCTTTCCTCCCACAATCCAAAGAAGTGCGTGTTAGGTTAACTGGTGTCTCTAAAGTGCCCCTAGTGTGTGTGTGCGCCCTATGATGAACTGACACTCTGTGCTGCCAACTAGGCACCAGCTTTCCAAAAATCCTGCCTAGGATTAGGAAAATGAATGAATGGATTAATGAATGAAACATTGACTGTATTTTAACATTTTTTCAGCTTATCAGAGAAAAACTACAGTTTAAAAAAAAAGAACCTTTAACCTTTATTTTTAGGTTTCCTATGACTCAAATTTGGGGTGCTTCAGCAAACCTAAAAAGAGGCTAGACACACCTATGCTAGTTTATAAAGCAGAACGCAAGACGTGGCATATATGACGTATCATTGTGCCCTCTGGTGTTCAAAAACGCAACTGCAATAAATGTCATTTCGAACCTTCTCTCTGTGAGAAGGGTTTACCTAGAATGCAGCATATGACAGTAGTTACACATCCACAAAATAAGCCACAAAAGGCACAATGGTTCAGTCTATGAAAAAACACCAAACTGCTTGAACTTGAACAGAAATTAAGGTGGAAAGGCACACAGACTTTGGATTCACAGTTTGGATAAAAATAATGGAACACAAATCACTGGTAAATTTCAACAACATCTCCTGAAAGAAATCCAGTACACTGGAACAGTGTTACACAACCAGTTTACAGCTAAATGCTAAGAGCAGGGCAATCCTAAAGCCAGGTAATGGCAAAACCAATGGAAATCGAGGACTAAGACAGACATTTTTAACAAACAGGCCAAAGACCGTTAGGCTAGGGGCCTGTCGCTCCTCGACCCTGACACACAGCACTGGAGTTCCAGAGGACTGAGCGCTGCTGAGCCCCCTTATTTCTTCTCTAAACAAATATGAATGTGTACCAACCCACAGCACAAACACTATTGTTAAGTTTGCAGACGACACCATTGTGGTGTCTGATGCACAATGACAATGAGTCTGCCAACAGAGAAGACTGCAAAATGTCAAAATGGTGCTTCATGAACAACCTGACACTCTCTGCCTAAAAATCCATCAGCTTCTAGAAACAAATATCCTGCTCCAATTTACAAAATGGACACACACACAAAACCAGTCAACACCGTTTCTGTGGAGCACTGAGGAAGGCCGATTTGTCCAAACCACTTCTGGTGTCCTCCTATCACTGCTACACAGAGCACACTCACCTACAGCATCTGGTGTGGTAAGCTGGCTGCTCTCTGGCTGATAAGCAACCTCTCCATAGAGTCAAATTACCCCAGAAAATCATCAACACGCAGTTACCTGCTCTGTCAGACATCTCCAGCAAGGTTTCTCCACAGGGCTAGAAGCATCATCAGAGACACGTACCACCCAGGTCACCACCTTTTCACCCTGCTGCTCTCTGAGAAATGCTACCGGTCCATCATGACTCGTCAAGATTCACATGTCAAAGGTTACTATCCCATCCATCTTTACCACAAACTGCAGGGGGACCACAGAGAGCAAATTGTACCACTTGTTGATTTGGGAACTGCACAACCTTGAACTGCAAGACCCTGTAGTGGATAGTGAAGACAGCTAGTCTCTCCCCTCCATCAAGGACAGCTACAACAAATGGTCCATCACCAAAGCCATTAGAATTGTGGTTGAACCATCCCAACCTTTTTATGCACCGTTTACCCTCCTGCCATCCAGCAGAAGGTACCAGATCATTTGGGCCACTACTGCCAGACTCTTCAGCAGGTTTTGTCTCCAGGCTATCAGGCTCCTCAACAACCGTTAATGTGTTACAGCTAAAGCATGTGTGTAAAGCATAACTGCTTTGCTGTTCCTACAGACTCACACAAGCCATTTTGTAAAATTTCCCACACTCTTCAGTAATTCCACGCAACCCACCCTGGCAGAATATCTTCATCCTAACAATAACCCCATTTGGCTAATTTGACTACACGTTAGCTATGCAAATGTTACAATTTGTGAGTACGATCACCTTGGAATTTGTCCAAGTTGATTCTCAACTCATTTTGACTAGAAAAATGAGTCTCGGTTCTCGTCTTTTGCTTGGTACTTGGAGCACTTGCTTAAACTTGTATGGGTTGAGCCAAGTGCAATTCAGCTGAAACTCGATACACAATTCATAATTCAGTACACAATAGCCTTGCTCAAAGCAGATCTGCACTGTGTTTAGCGTGCTTTTTCTTTATTTTTACACCTACAGTACTGTATTCTTAGTGCAAATAAGTATCCATGTGTACTAAAAGCAACTGAAAGCAAAACAGGAACTGAATGCTCCAGAACATTACTTAAATTACTTATCAGGCTGAATCTCCATCTACAGGAGCCATAATATAACTGCAATTATTTAAGGTGGACCAGAAAATGCGAATAACGAGCGGGAGAATAAGAAGCCAACTTCAGCCTCGTCTCTGCTATGATACACCAAACACTTCAATGGTTCATTATGCATTTAACTTATCATGGATTTGTTGGAACAAATCTCCATCATAAATCAGGGAGCACCTGTACAATACAACTCCATTAATTCATATAATGCCTTATACAGTGTGGATGTTCTGGGAGGCTGGAATGGATTAACTCAATTTACATTATTCCTTATGGGAAACATTTTCGGTTCTCAACAAGAACCACTATACAGGTAACACTGTAATTATAATTTTGGATACTGTATGTGGGCATGAATTGTGTTACTGTTATGTACTTTTAATGTGTAACTGTTGCACCATGGTAGTGGAGGAATGGCTGTTCATCCCCACTATGTACATGCATATGGTTGGGATGACAATTAAAAAAAACCTTTTACTTCTGCAGGTATGTGCCATTTAATGCCCATCCAATAAAGCCCATTCGCTTTTACACCCGAGGTCTTAAGTATTATAATAGGAAACATGAAGATCTTTTACATAGCTTTTTTTAATGACTGAATGACAGAAACCCTGCGACACAGTGGCACAGCAGACAGCTCCAGCATCCCCAATTTGATCCCGACCTCAAACTCTGTCTGTGTGGAGCTTGCATGTTCTCCCTGCGTGGGTTTACGCTGGGTGCTCCGGTTTCCTCCCTCATTCCAAAGACTGTTAGGTTAATTGGTGACGGAGTACAGTGGGGCAAAAAGTATTTAGTCAGCAAAAAAGTCACTGACTGTACAAGTTCTCCTACATAGAAAGATGAGAGACACTTCAACTATGGTACACTTCAACTATGAGAGACAGAATGAGAAAGAAAAATTCAGGAAATCACATTGTAGGATTTTTTGCACACACTGTAGCTGGTATTTTGGCCCATTCCTCCATGCAGATCTCCTCTAGAGCAGTGATGTCTTGGGCTGTCGTTGGGCAACATGGACTTTCAACTCCCTCCACAAATTCTCATTTTTTTCTCACCGTTCTCATGATCATTTTGACCCCACGGGATGAGATCTTGCGTGGGGCCCCAGATCAAGGGAAATTATCAATGGTCTTGTATGTCTTCCATTTTCTTACAATTGCTCCCATAGTTGATTTATTCACACCAACCTGCTTGCCCATTGTAGATTCACTCTTCCCAGCCTAATGCAGGTCTACAATTTTCTTCTTGGTGTCCTTTGACAGCTCTTTGGTCTTGGCCATGGTTTGAGTTTGGAGTCTGACTGTTTGAGGCTCTGGACAGGTTTCTATTATACAGATAATGAGGTCAAACAGGTGCCATTAATACAGGTAACGAGTGGAGGACAGAAGAGCTTCTTAAAGAAGAAGCTATAGGTCTGTGGGAGCCAGAAACCTTGCTTGTTTGTGGGTGACCAAATACTTATTTTCCACCATGATTCACAATTAAATTCTTAAAAAATCCTACAATGTGATTTCCTGGATTATTTTTCTTATTTTGTCTCTCATAGTGGAAGTGTACCTATGATGAAAATTACAGACCTCTCTCATCTTTCCAAGTAGGAGAACTTGCACAATCAGTGGCTGACTAAATACTTTTTTGCCCCACTGCATGTGTGCCCTATGATGGATTGGCGCCCTGTCTGGGTTCTCAGGCACCAGCTTCTTTGGACTGTAGAAGGGTCAACTTTACGCTGCCAGATGCTGCTGTTGCTGAAGGTTAACAGGAGATCACACTGAATACTTGCCTTTGCTGATTTCAGTTTGTGTTTTTTTTTTTTTTAAATACTGCATACAAATCTCCTCCATTTTCTGGTAGTATTCTAACAGAGGTTGAGAATATGGTCGTTATACCACTGCTAAAACAACGGTATATCTAATCTAATGGTGGCCTAAGACTTTTGCACAGTACTTCATGTAGTAGTGGTGTACAAACTGTAAGCTTTTGGGGCAGGTGCAGAATTCAGCAGCTATGTGCTAGCACTCCACTAGCACTCGATATGCCACCCACTTCCTCCCCAAGTCATAATGCACTGTATATATGGGAAGCACAACTCCATAAGGCTTTCTGTTTGAACATGTCTATCATTTATAAATGACTGATTAATGTTTAATAACAAAGTCATTGCTAATGTGGCATGGGGCTGTCCCAAAGCTGCCACTGTTATGGTAGCAGAGTGCCAAAATCCCAGTGGAGCTCATTAGCTGCCCCTGAAGAATTGATCTACGGAGGTACAAGCACTGTAAAAAAAAAAATAAATCAATGCAAAACATATAAAAGAAATAAATAAATAAGAGATACAGGAAGCAGCAGATGCAGAGGGTGAAATGGCTGACGGAGGGTTTTGATGCTAAGGGCTTAAGCTAACGTGGAAGCTTTTAGATGGAATCTCCCAAAGGAGGGACTTGGGAGTGCGCTACCAAACAGAAAATATTACCTGCAATACACCATGGAAACTCCAGAGGCCGCCAAAGCAAATACTGCACCTCTGTGTGATTGTTAATATTTCATCGGCAAGCTTGTGTTCTATAGGCTGCTTAAGGGCACATGCTCTTTTAAGTCTGAGAACTGAAGACTTTGCTCCTATGACAAACGCTGGACACCAGCTGTGCTCTTAATATACTAAATCCATCATGAAACTATTTCCTCTATTCACTTTACCCTATTTATCAATCGCTCCCTATTGTTTCTAATTACACTGCCCACAATAAGATTATTTCACCCCACCTCCTTTATTGCTCTTCCACATATACATTTTGTTTTATATTAAAAAAATTAAGATCAGAACTCCACTGAAAAGAAAATCCACTGCAACTGACCACAAAGACAATAAGCCCTCTGTTGAGACTATGGCTATTTTTGACTTTCCCTGAGGTTTCAGCTTGTTCATATTACCCCGTTTCAGCTCATACTGAAATATTTACATTTCCTTTCCCACAGCTATTTTTTGCACCGAGTTGCACTGAGCACAAATCCAGAAAGAAATTCATATTTGGATAGACTGTATATGTACCATATACATTTTCCCTCTCCTTTCTAGGCTTAGGGCCAAAATAAATCCCAATCCCACAAAGTCAGCCTATTTTTGTTGTCTTTGAGATCACTACCAAAAAAGCACGTGTGCACATGTGTATATCAGTGCATGTGTGTGTACTTGCCGGAGAAGGGTACAAATTTCTTACTAATAGTGTATTTTTTATGTTTGTTCGAGTGTCCCAGTGGAGCATGGCTGACAAGGGGACGTAACAAGTCTATTTAGTCAATACCAGAACACACCAATGTCCTACTAGCTTTGCTAAATACAATACACATGTTGTTCGCACCATATCCAAATCTCATAACGGGCAATTTCACAGAACATATGAAGGATGTTTAGTGACCTGTAGTGTCTGACTAGATAAACACTGAATCACTATTGAAAGGAAATAGTAACTGACCCCTTTATTACTGATACAATTAATAAAGCAAATTTAGTTAATAATTGGGTACAATTACTGCTCGATTACCGGTAGGCCTGCTAAAATCACCAAAATAGTTAGTCCCCGTTTTACGGGTTACGGTTTTTCGACTTTACAACGAGATTCCAATAATACACAAATACACTTTAAGCAGAAACTGCATTCTGAATTTTGATTATTGATTTTTCCCCAGGTAAGCGATACACAGGATGTTATTATCCTGAAAATGCTGGGCACCCAGGCAACAGAGAGCTGACTGAGCTGAGCAGCAGCATCAATGGACCAACCCTATTGTTTTAAAGATATTATTCAATACATTTATACAGGATATTCAACACATTATTGTAAAATAAGCTTTGTGTTGATGATTTGGCCTATTGTAAGCTTAATGTAAGCATGTTTTATTACCTAAAGTGGTGCTTGAAAGTTTGTGAACCCTTTAGAATTTTCTAAATTTCTGCATAAATATGACCTAAAACATCATCAGATTTTCACACAAGTCCTAAAAGTAGATAAAGAGAACCCAGTTAAACAAGTGAGACAAAAATATTATGCTTGGTCATTTATTTACTGAGGAAACTGATCCAATATTACATATTAATGAGTGGCAAAATTATGTGAACCTTTGCTTTCAGTATCTGGTGTGACCCCCCTGTGCAGGAATAACTGCAGCTAAACGTTTCCTGTAACTGTTGATCAGTCCTGCACACCAGCTTGGAGGAATTTTAGCCCATTCCTCCGTACAGAACAGCTTCAACTCTGGGATGTTGGTGGGTTTCCTCACATTAACTGCTCACTTCAGGTCCTTCCACAACATTTCGATTGGATTAAGGTCAGGACTTTGACTTGGCCATCCAAAAACATTAACTTTTATTATTCTTCTTAACCATTCTTTGGTAGAGAACGACTTGTGTGCTTAGGGTCGTTGTCTTGCTGCATGATCCACCTTCTCTTGAGATTCAGTTCATGGAAAGATGTCCTGACATTTTTCCTTTTGAATTATCTGATATAATTCAGAATTCATTGTTTCCATCAATGATGGCAAGCTGTCCTGGCCCAGATGCAACAAAAACACACCCAAAATGATGATACACCACCACCATGTTTCACAGATTGGATAAAGGTTCTTATGCTGGAAGGCAGGAGTTTTTCCTGTCTCCAAACGTAACACTTTACTTTTAAACCAAAAACTTCTATTTTGGTCTCATCCGTTCGCAAAAACATTCTTCGAATAGCCTTCTGGCTTGTCCATGTGACCTTTAGCAAACTGGCAGACGACCAGCAATGTTTCTTTTGGAGAGCAGTGGCTTTGTTCTTGCCACTCTGCCATGGCACACCATTGTTGTTCAGTGTTCTTCTGATGATGGTGGACTCAAACATTGGCTAATGTTAATGTGAGAGAGGCCTTCAGTTGCTTAGAAGTTACCCCTGAGGTCCTTCGTGACCTCACCAACTATTACACGCCTTGTTCTTGGAGTGATCTTTGTTGGTCAACCCACTCCTGGGGAGGGAAAACAATGGTCTTGAATTTCCTCCATTGTACACAATCTGTCTGACTGTGGATTGGTGGGAGTCCAAACTGCTTTGGAGATGATGGTTTTGTAACCTTTTCCAGCCAGCCTGATGAGCATCAACAACTCTTTTTCTGAGGTCCTCAAAAATCTCCTTTGTTCCTACCATGGTACACTTCCACAAACATGAGTTGTGAAGAGCAGACTTTGATAGATCCCTGTTTCTTTAAATAAAACACTCACACCTGATGGTCATCCCATTGATTGAAAAAACACCTGACTAATTTCACCTTCAAATTAACTGCTAATTCCTAGAGGTTCACATACTTTTACCACTCACTAATATGTAATATTGGATGATTTTTCTCAATAAATAAATGACCAAGTATAATATTCTTGTCTCATTTGTTTAACTGGGTTCTCTTTATCTACTTATAGGACTTGTGTGAAAATCTGGTGTTTTAGGTCATATTTATGCAGAAATATAGAAAATTCTAAAGGGTTCACAAACTTAAGCACCACTGTACGCTATGATACTTGTCGTTAATTCAATCCAGAAGGCTTGTGGAGAACCAAAAATGATGAGTACCGAGCAAATTTGAATTAATCCATTCCAGACTCCAATTAATTAAATTGAATTAATCCATTCCAGATGCCCACAAAATCCACACTGTATAAGGTATTGTATGCATTAATGGAGTTGTGTTGTACAGGTGCTCCCTGATTTACAAAGGGGATATGCTCCCACAAATTCATCATAAAATTAATGTATCATGAACTGGGCAGTTTAACGAGTGTTTAAATAGATTTAAACAGTGTATAAATAGTGGAGGTATGGAAAGGATACTACGATAAGTAATGAGAAGTATGTTAATGTTTAAAACACTTACATTAACCTACATTAAGCTTGTAAAAAAAACAAAACAAAAAAAAAAACAATGATGGCACTGTATACCAAATATACAAATAATTAATTTTGGTACATTTATTTTCAGATTTGTGCACTTTATTCGCACGTACACACCTCCATCCTTCCAATCTCATACCTGAGATAGAGCTGTGTCCTAGTAACAAAATATGTTTTCAAATGTGTCACTAACCCTTAAACCACTTAAAGCTGTCAGCTTTTAAAGATCTGTCGCTGTCAAGCTGTTACTGAGAAAACTGCCAGCACAAGGCAGTATGTATGCTGTCAAAATCTTGTGAACTCTTTGAACAATGCCTACAGTCAGTCACCTGTCAAGCATGGTGGGGGATCTCTGCAAGTTTGAGTGTGAATCATGTCTGCATTG
Source organism: Ancistrus triradiatus (assembly GCA_025084515.1). NCBI lineage: Eukaryota > Metazoa > Chordata > Actinopteri > Siluriformes > Loricariidae > Ancistrus > Ancistrus triradiatus. The sequence goes on from JAJAGP010001476.1 coordinate 55,329, forward strand.
GTGATTTGTATTTGATTGAAAGCATTCATAAGTACAAAAATTTTTAATACATCAAGCAATATACTTTGGAAAATATCTGAACGGAAAAAAAATTCCCTTTTATCATCAAGATAATGAACTTAAGCACACTGCTGTTCAGCTCAAGAGGTACTTATCAAATTAAGAAGCTGCTAGAGTTCTCAAAACTGGCTGCCCCAGGGCCAAACCACAACATCATTAAATGTGTTTGGGATTACTTGGATTGTGCTGAGCAGGAGATTTTAACAGCTTTCAAAGGCATTGTAGACAGTATGCAAACTGAACTGAAACAATTTTTCTGAAAAGAATGGAAGCTGTAATAAAGACACAGGAGTGGACACATATTGAACAACACATTATAATTACTTGCAAAAAAATGATCAGCAAAACACAAATTAATAACTCGTACATAATGGTGTCTTTTGCCCAGCATTCTGTGCAGCTTGGTTGTTGAGAAACTGGCTTAGTCCAAGAAAAAAAAAAAAAAAAAAAACCCTTTAGGGAAGAAAATTGTCAGCTTTTTAGATTTTTGTTACAATTAATTAGCTGTCGTTTCATTTAGGGCTATGCAAAAAAAAAAAAATAAATAAATAAAATTGATACAGCAATACATAGCGACATTTATTTTCACAATATACTACATTGATTTTCAGCTCAAAAAATTGATTTTTAGAAGGGAAAAACACGTTTTAAATGGAGTGTAAACTACAATCTCCGATCCTATAGATGTCCACTGAATAATCAATGTAATGTGAAGTTTTAAGACGACTCAGTTTGTTCTCCATAACTTGTTTCAGATGTTTTTATATTTTCAGCCAGGTCATGTGGAAATATTTCATTTAATATCCAAGTCATTGTTGTTGATGTTTTCTTTCAAATTACAGGTAAGCGCCATTTAACGACCATCCGATCAACATCAGTTCGCTTTACTGACTGAAGTCTTGACAATTAAAACACGTTATAAAAGGAAATAATGTCTCAACTCCAGACGTTGGAGTACCGTATTTTCCGAACCATAAAGCGCACCGGATTATAAGACGCAATATCAACGATCGGCTGCTAACGGATCTATTTTCATACATAAAGCGCACCGGGTTATAAGACGCATTAAATGAAACAAAACTCTTAAGTTCCCTCGGAAGCTCAAGTTTGGTCTTTACCTGGCGCAGGGCGTCTTCTTGCTTCCTCCACTTCTGTATCATTGATTCGTTAATGCTGAATTCTCTCGCAGCTGCTCTATGACCATGTTGTACTGCGTGACTGATAGCGTTGTGTTTTGAAATCCGCTTCGAAAATGAATGAATGAATGCACGTACCCTAAATACTGAAGCACATACCGTATTACTCGCTCCGCTGCTGCGCACTACGGTGGCCGTAAGCTTAGTAACTTACCAAGGCCGTGCTAAAACCATTTTGACAGATTTATGAGCGCTGTGTACCATCTACAATCGGTTCTAGGTCAGAAAGCACAACCAGAATTAATTCATACATTAGACGCACCGCATTTTTAGGCGCACTGTCGATTTTTGAGAAAGTTAAAGGATTTTAAGTGCGCCTTATGGTCCGAAAAATACGGTAAACAGCTGATCATATTTTTTAAAAATCATGTGCATTTTTACTGCCATATATATGTATGTCATACATTGATGTTTTGTTTACACTTTCTTCATTTCATTTATTTATTATTTCATGAATGCTGATTTACTTTATGCACAAGTACTACGTTACCGTCTGTGTTGCACACGGACACTTTCAGAACATGGACAGTCGCATGGAAAATATCGGCCATTTGACCGCTGTGAAATCCTACTAGTAGCCCTGTGCTGGATTTACCTGCTTAAAGGTTTAAAGTGTTTAAAAGGTGATATTGCATTGCCTGTTCTAAAAATTAGTGTTTCTTCAAGTGGACTCTCTCTTGGTTGCGTGCAGCCAGTGAGATATGTTTGTATTATGTTCATATTCCATTGTGTGCGCTTATATTTTGGATCTACATGATGTGTGATCACTAATGTGTGCTTGTAACTGAAGAACCACGGTGTTGCGTAGTCCCTGGAGGGAGTAACATTAATATGTATAACAATTTCACTTCATTGTTGCCATCGTCTCTGTAAAATGATACACTTACACAGATGAAAAGCTCAGAAATAAGGGGTTCTCACTACTAGTGCATGCATCCTGGTAAAATGCATCCTGGTAAAATAGCTCGAGTTTTAGTGATGCAAATCTTGTTCATTCCCGGTTTGACAGTACAAACAATATCTGTTAGGTAACAGCGCTCGCTTGAGGGACAGTCTATGTGGGTGGCGCATAACTTTATGCAAAGACCGACGTGAACCATTGCAACCAACCCCACATAATTATATTTGACTCGAAACACCACTTTAGTCCTGCACCTCTACAGCCTGAGTGCTTAACCAAAGTTAACATTCAAATCGTATGGCTGTTGTCGCCATGTTAGGAAATTTCACCGCACTATGCAGAAAATCCGCTATAAACTTTTAACATCCTGGTCGAATCTGCAGTCAGGATGAAAAGCAATTACCCTGCCCGAAGGCTTGACTGCGTTTCGTGTCACGTTGCTAAATATGAATTGTTGCACGGAGACGGTTCTGGGTACAGTAAAGATGCTGAGGAAGGACTGAGTGAAGAGTGGTTGGGTGGAGTGTTTGGTCTTTCCATTTTAATATGGGAAGCTTGTCAAGCTCTCCACTCAGGCCGCCTGCCAGCTTTACCCTTCCCCCCTCAAACACACACTCCCTCCATCCTCTTCTCTCAGTATCTCTCTGTTCTCCCTCCTCCCTCCCTATATTGCCCCTTGAGTGCTCTGCCTGGCAACACCTCTCAGCAGCCAGCTTGCTGTCTGCTGCTTCCCATCAGCACAAAGAGAGGGGAGAGAGAGAGGCTAAGAACACTATGTGATTGTGGGACACTTCGTATTGCAGAAATCAAAGATTATCTGAAATTTCTATCATTCCTAAGAACAGGAATTCCTGCCTGTGCTTAATAAATGATGGTAGCTCCTCCATCTTCATGCCAGCCCGAAACATGCTGGTCTTACTGCTGCTAAAAAGGCTACTGTATATAACTGGTTAATCCAAACATAAAGAGGATGTGACAGTGGAACTATACCATTATGATGCTGTTTCCCTAGATCAGTCTGTTGCCATGATTAACAAAGACAAATCACCACAATATTAACATGAGCTGCAGTATGGACACTCAACAACTGCTCTTCATCACTAACATTTATATATCAGATTCTCAGTTTGTGTGGCAACTACATCCGTGCTGTTATTTTCTTTAAATCTTTTAATTATTAAATGTACTCTGCATACATCAAAATACCAGAAATGTACTAAAAAAAAGGTAAACAGATCATAAAATAAAATTGGGCAAGCAAGTTAGAACATTGGGAGAGGAAACAGTAGGAATGTGAGAGGGACAACATAAAGAGACACATCAAAGGAAACAGCATGAGAAAAAAAATATAAAGGAAGCACAGGACACACTGGAATCTGAAAACTTAAGTTTTACTGGTTACCACCATCTACCAATCCAGTACCAATGGTTCCAATTCCCTAGCTATCTGTATAGGCCTGGAACCAACAGGACCTAAATGGTAACTGGGGGCGGGGCTAGCAGCAAAAGTTTCTGATGATTACACTCAGTGGTCACATTTATGAGTACACCTTTTCAACTCAAATATCAGCCAATCGCATGGCAGCAGCTGGCATTTAGGCATGTAGACATGTTCAAGACGACCTGTTGTAGTTCAAAGCGAGCATCAGAATGGGGAAGAAATTTCATTTAAGCGACTTTGAACGTGGTATGGTTGTTGGTGTTAGACAGGCTGGTCTAAAAATTTCAGAAAGTGACGATCTACTGGGATTTTCATGTACAGTCATCTCTAGGGTTTAAAGAATGGTACAAAAAAAAGAAAATATCCAGTCAGCAGCAGTTCTCTGGGCAAAAATGGCCTGTTGATGCCAGAGGTCCAAGGAGAATGGCTATGAAATGACCATTTTGAGGCAACAGTAACTCAACCACTCTTTATAACACATACACTTATTGTGTGGAGGTTATTTTCTCAACACACTTTGAGCCCCCTTAATGAGCACTGTTTAAACACCACAGCCTACCTGAGTATTACTGCTAACTGTGTCCATCCCTTTATGACAACAGTCAAAGTCACCTGATGGCTACTGAGAGCAGAATAACATACCATGTCACAAAGCTCAAATCATCATAAACTGGTTTCTTGAACATGACAAAGAGTTCACTGTACTCAAAGGGCAAATCCGTGACTCGTTTCCACAAAGATAAGGCAGCTTGAAGGCAAATGTGGTTCAACCCAGTACTAATAAAGTGGCTGGTGAGTGTAGAAAGAAGGGCACTACACAAAGGGCATAAAACGTCTGATATGCAGATGGTTTTATTGCATAAAATGTGTGCTTCCAACAAGCATAAGAATGAAAAATGAAGCATTCTGAGACGAGATGATGAGGTTCATGTGACAACAACGAAAAAGTTTTGTAAAATACAAACAAAGCCAGATCTTGTTATAACTATGTAGCACATCAACCCAAGCATGGGGGGCACAAGCAGTTCAAAGCTTCTAATGAAAACCTGCAGAGGGTGCAGGAGGGTGGAGATACAGTAGAGTAAGCTATAGTTCTGAGTATAACTGGACTTTGGTAGCCTAGTGGTTAAGGTACTGACTATGGACCAGAAGGTCCAGGGTTCAAATCCCACCTCTGCCAACCTGCCACTGTTGGGTCCTTGAGCAAGGCCCTTAACCCACAATTGCTTGGATTGTAAGATTGTATCAATTGTAAGTCACTCTGGATAAGGGCGTCTGCTAAATTCTGTAAATGTAACAGAAGACATAGGCATATGAAGTAGCTGTTACCTCTAAATGGGGTTGCATAACTAGTACACGACTTTTATATTTGCTTTCATCCTATCCCCACGATCTATTTCAACCCGTTTCAAAATAAGCAGACAGGAAGCCGTGATGGGTTACACTGAGAAATATGGCTGCAGTCTGGTCAAGTTCATTGACAATTTCTGATGCCTGACCTCTAGCTAATCTTCAGTTCTGCTTATGGAGCTGCACCAACTGCGGCTCTCAAACAAACATGAGCCGTTGGACTGCAAAAACCTACAATTTTTTTTTAGACCATCAGGTGTGGCAGCAGGTTTCCATTTCAACCAAGCAGGAGCTAATCCTGATACCATTAATTAGTTGTTTGAAGACCGAGACCAATTGATTAAACAAGTCAATTTAGGTGTGGCTGCTGCTCGGTTCGAACGGAAACCTGCAGCGACACCGGTCCTTTGTGGATAAGGTTCCCCTACCCCCTTTTATGGCATTTGATGTTTATGTTCAACTACCACAGGTAGCTCTTATGTCTTAGTATAGTATAAAATTTGATGGAAAATGAGGATGCAGAGTACATTTCTGTTACATCTACAGAAATATACAGGGCACATTTATGTGACAAAGAACTAATAGAACACTAATGGAATAAGCACACACAAACATAACAGGGAAGGTTGGGTAATGATGTAGCATGATTAAACCACTAATATTTCCTATAAACTTAGAGTTTAACAACATAGCAGGAACACAGTAGAGCAATTTGAAAAGTTGTGTGAGAAAGGACTTTTTTTATTTTTATTGTGAATCTACTTAGAATTGTGCCTGCAGGAGAACTCATCAGAATGAATAGACTGAATGTGAACATTATAAGTCTGAAACAGCCTGGACTAACATATTTCTACACCCCGGCTACAACGTGTTCCCAGTTTCAAAGAAAACAAGAATAACAAAAATAAAAAACAGCATTCATGTCTGATATCCAACTGATATTGAAAGTTAAAATAGAGTTTTCAATACTTTGTAAAAACTCATCCCATGTTAACCATACCTAGTCTGGGTTCTGCAAGAAATCAAATCAGTCAGCTTTTCATAACTTGTAATTCCACTGGTCCTGCTAAGAATAATAATAATAAAAACAAAAACACTACGTTTGAATGCTTGACATTTTAAATGCTGAAATGCCCCCTTGTGGAAAAGGAAAATAATATTTCAGTAAACACAAGTTTTAAAGTCGTACAGCCACTCCTTACAGCATTTAAAAATGCACTTATGAATTTGTGGGGGCAAAATAGACAAAATGGAATTAATTGTTTCAACCAATGCGACATCATTTTTGTGGTAGTTAATGTAAACACACAACCAAACTTTATTACAAAAAAAAAAAAGCTAAGCCAAAACTTTCTCTAAACTAAAAAATATTTCTTATATATTATTTGATTCAGAGACTGTGAGCTTAACAATAAACATATGCTTATTCATTATAGTTCAGTCCTGTATAATAGTATTAAGGAATTAATTTTAACAACATTGTCTTGATTCAACAACACTTTCTAGGATTTACTGATTATATTACTCCACTCTGCATCAACAGTTCACCAATGAATTTGCATATCAACTGAGTTATGATGTCCTTTAATGTTTTCTCACGATGCCAGACATGGTCAAAAATGATTTACTTACTACTTTCAAAGTAAGAAAAAATCAGAGCGAGCCTCCTTTATCCAAACTCTACAACGCGTAGCATTTTCATATCTAAACCTGCTATCCAACGCCACAGTTGAACCACCCAATGAATGAATGGGCCACAGGAGAACTGCAGCAGTGTGTGGTGTTCCAAATGGCTTCTTACCTCTACCTACACCTTTCATAAAAATAAAAGCACCAGATAGAAATGTCAGATTGCTGGAAAACAGCATGCTGTCATGTGTCAGCCAGATATGTAAATGAGTGCAAGGTGTGGTCTGATTAGACTCTGGGACACTGTGTACACACACACACACACACACACACACACACACACACACACACACACACACACACACACACACACACACACACACACACACACACACACACACACACACACACACACACACACACACACACACACACACACACACACACGTGACAACAAACATGTTTCACCATCAGTGAACTAGCCACCGTGCAGAATCCAAAGAACTGAAACTTTCAAGGTAGCAGGTACCAGCACAAAAACACACTCAGCAAACTTTAGCTGAATCATTCTCAAAAAAGTGCCTTGGCAAGACAAACACTGTCACCTATTACATCTCAAAAGACATGGTAACATTTAGATGGTTGAGAGAGATGGGTTCATACAACTTCTGAATACTTTAGACCCAAGACATACACAGTCAAAATATTGTCTACTTATCATTACCGACAAAATCCCGCAAAAAACTGAGATATCATTTCTTTGTCAATATTGCACACCCCTAAACAAGGTATAAAAAACTAAATAAGGTATTTCATAAATGAATGATGGTTCATAAATGCATACTTTAATGAAAAGATGTCTACCCATGTCCAAATCGCACAGTGCACCTAACATCTTGGCTGCCCAATGGAGGTTGGGTCCCTTTTGGAGTCTTGACCCACCCATGGTTTATTCCTTATAACGATTAGGGAGTTTCCCTTGCCACTGTCGCCCGAGGCTTGTTCAATTTGGGATTGGCCTTATAATTAAGACAACAATCTAAAATTGCAAGGCTGCTTTTCAGACGACGCTCCATTGCAGAAAGCACCATAGAAATAAATCTGACTTGACACCTAATCCTGGACTCTAATACCATCCCAGAATGTGAATGCTAAAGCAAATGCCAGAAAAGGTGAAAGAGTTATGCCTTTTTTAGGAATCCTTTAGCTTCATGCATGGTCCTCTCCTATTTCTGTCTTATCAACACAATCTCAGCTGGTATATTTAAGGAGTAAACTGCCTTTCTCTAAACAGCGATTCATAAATCACTAGACTCCCTAGGCAATTAAAAAAAAAAACACAGGATCTGATCAACAACAACAAAAAAAATACTGGTGACTTCTTTCAGCACGACTACATTCATGGACGCTGATAGAGAACCCACTTGAAGAAATGAGAAAAACTATATTATAGTTGATCATTTATTGATTGAGGAAAAATGATCCAATATTCCATATCTCTGAATGGTAAAAGTATGTGAACTTTTGTTTTCAGTATGTGGTGTGAGCCCTTTGTGCAGCAATAACTGCAACTAAATGTTTCCGGTATCTGTCCTGCACATCAGCTTGGAGGAATGTGAACCCATTCCTCCATACAGAACAGCTTGGATGTTAGTGAGTAGCAAGAGCTACTTGCTTCAAAGCCTTTCAGAACATATCGTTTGAATTAAGGTCTTGGCCATTCCAAAACAAACTTTATTCTTCTTTAACCAATCATTGGTAGAACGGCTTGCGTTCAAGTTTGTCGTTTTGCAGCATGACTATCGTTGACGTTCAATACATGACATTTTCCTTTAGAATTAGCTGAAATAATTCAGAATTCATTGTCATCAGTGATGGTAAGTCGTCCTGGCCCAGGTGCAGCCAGAGAGACTAAAACTATGATAACAGCACCACCACGATTCACACAGGAGATAATGTTCTTATGCTGGAATGCAGTGTTTTTCTTCTCCAGACATAACACTTCATTTCAACCACAATACTGTTTGCAACAGCCTTCTAGTTTCTCCACATGATCTTTAGCAATCTGCATTCTGGTATCAGTGTTCATTTGGAGAGCATTGGCCTTCTCCTTGCAGGCACACCATTATTCTTCAGTGTTCTCCTGGAGGTAGTCTCATGAATACTAACATTAGCCAATGTGAGCAAGGCCTTTAGTTGCTTAGAAGTCACCCAGTGTTCCTTCTTGCTCTCATGCCCTATTCTTTGTAGGGATTACCACTCATGGGGAGGCTAACAATGGTGTTGAATTTCCTCCATGTGTACAGAATTTCTCACAAAGTTTTTTTCCTCCAAAATCCTCAGAGAAACTCATAAATCTATTTGTTTGTGCCATGATACACTTGTTTCTTTGAGTATCTGACTAGCCGACACCTTTACAATAACTTTAAGTCGACCCATATCTAACTTTCATTACTTAAACGTAAGCACTTTAGCTGCTTTCGCACCAGTTTTAGAGAATATTTTGGGAGGAACTAGCCTCTGTGGAGCTCCATCAAGAACTACATACGTTGCAGGGTTTTTTGTTGGGTTGTTTTTTTTTTTTGGTTTGCATTCACACCACTCAAAGCTTGGACTTCACTGTCAGTCTACTGGTCTGTTTTTTTTTTTTCTTTTTTCATTTTAGGCATTAAGATCTATTGTTCATTCGGCTATTGGTGTACAAATATATTTAAACTTGAGCTCAACACAGGCTCTGGACAACATTATACACTTGTGTCACCACATACTTCCATCATTCAGCCAACACACGACAAAGGGGGCGCTGTTCTAAGAACAATGAAAGAGTTAATCTGGTGCGAAAGCGCCTCATGAAAGCAAAAGGTTAAAAAAAATATACATAAAAATACTCACTATTGGGCGGAGTCGTTCAGCTGGTACTCACGGGCGCGGCTAAAGCACTCCTGAATGCCCGAGTCAGCCCACAGGCGCATCATGGCAGTCAGGAGCTCGGGAGAGTAAGGCTCGGTGTCCTCCATGCGACTCACGACGTCACACACCATCTTTGCATCAGCCTACACAGAACACACAAACACACACATTTTAGCCTGATGATCATTACCATGCACAAAGCAAATTGTCATTAGAACTGCATGTGAGAACTGAAACAGAGAGAGAACTGAAACAGTTAGTATAAGACTAAGAGGAGAAATTGATGGCATTAAACAAACACGGCACGGCATGACCTATTTTGCATGCTTAACACATCACTGACAAGAGTGATTACTTCAAACAAAGACCCGTATCATCGCACAAGGTAGTACATTTCCATTCCTGTTTGGCTCGAACGCAGATCTTATCTGAGGCAACGCTGACTGAGTAATTATGAAAAGCTGTCTCAACACTGGGCAAGACTTCACTACTCTTGCTCTAATTCAGTCACAAAAGAAGCACTGTTTTACACGGCAATCGACTCTTTTTTTCCCCTAGCTGTTTAGCAAGTAATGATCACAGAAATCAGAAGAACAGGGCCGACCTGAGCTCAGAACAGCTTTTAGAAATGAGCCCTTTTCGTACGACTGCTGGGAACAGAACGCTCGATGTAAAGTCCCACTAGAAAGAAAAAGCAGCCCAAGGAATTAAGTCAATTAAATCCAAGACTGCCCTTTGTATGCGTGTGTGTGGGTCCGTGCACACACACTCGCCTTGATCCTCATGGCCCCACTTTCGAGTCCAATAATCTCTCATGCTTCCTGTGGGATAGGCCCATATCGCACTTTGAAAGTGGCACACACACATAGGCAAAAACGTCCACCAGAGACAAAGACGACTGGTTAATGAGTGTGTCAATCAATTTAGGCTCTAATGCAGTTTAGGGATGACAGAAAGACCAGCGCTGAGAAAACACAAAGGGACAGAGTCAGGTTCTTTCACATTTTACGACCCACCTATCGCCATCACATCCACACAAGCACTGCACTACATCTCAGGTTGGTCGCCTCATACTGGTATACCCCCTATCTGCCACTCAAATCCCTGGTTTCTAGTTACCAGCTGCAAAAATGTCAAGGGGTGTGGCCACGAGGAACAGCAAAGTCAACACAGCCTCTCTTCTCTCCACCATCTGCTGACATGTACACTGAATGGCCAAAAAAAGCACACATTAATATTCTGATGGAATATTTTGTTTTTTTAATACATTTGCCCAACCTTATGCGACGATTTATCTCCACCCAGAGGACATTTCTGCATTCATTTTTGGCCGAGTATGGACGATGTGAGAGTCAATCCATCCGGCACATCTCAAAGACTTTCAGGTCAGAACTATGTAGTGGCCAACTCACGTATGAAAATGATGCCCCATATTCCCAGAACCACTCTTTCACAATTTGAGCCCAAGGAATCTTGGTATTGTAGGCCTGGAATATGCCTATGCCATCAAGAAAGTAAAAATGAACAGATGAGCGAGTTCTGATATAGATTTCACCATACATTTATCTTCAATCACGCTCACTCTAAATCTTTTCTGACCACATTTCTTACACAAAGTTCACCGATATCCTTCCAGGTTTTAATAATGTCCTGAATGGTTGTTATTCCAAAGCCAGTAACTTCAGAAATCTACTTCGTTGTAGGGGTGGGTATTGGAAAGGACTTCACGATACGATTCATGGATCATGCCACAATTATTACATTGCAATACGATGCATATTGTGATATTCCACATAGTTCACTAAAAATATAAAAACAGCTGAAATACAAGTTATGGTGTACAATCAGTCATCTTAATACATCACATTGATATAGAAGAGCGTAGATTGTAGTTTACACCCGATTTAAAACTGCTGTTAGCACAGCCCTACTTAGTTGCCATCTTTGCTTGATCCAACTAATAGCCACTTAAGGCAAGACACACCAGGTAAATAAGCTTTATTTAAGCATGCTGCAGCTTTATTGCAACACCTCCTTTTGTTGCTTTTCTTCAGTCCAGTAACAAACATTGCTAAGCCCCAAGATCTTAGCTTGTCTACATGCGAGTACCGTCTCGGGCACAAAAGCCAAGTTCTCTTCTCCAATTCCATCTACAGATACACCAGTTCAGAGACTAAAGCAAAGACTGAGGGTGTACTCGCATTAGGTGATCTGTACCAAGCCTGAGTAAGTGTGACCTCCAAAGTGCAGTTTGTTCAACTAGTGTCAACTCCATGGAACTCCTTACCATGCCCCGGCACAGTATACTGAACTGTGCTTGGGCCCACTTGAAGAGGTGGGCTCAGGTACGGTTCATTTGGACTACGCATGTAGTGGGATTGCTAACCATGCCTGAGCACAGAAAACAACAACAGCTGCCTCTGTTTAAAAAAAAAATAAAATAAAAAATCTTATGCATCCAGCACAAGTAGCCAAAAACACTGGGCTAATCAACGCAGTGATATGTCGGTTCTTGTTGTTAATTCATTCCAGAAGGCTTGTCGAGAACCGAAAACAATGAGTACCGAGCAAATGTTTCCCACAAGAAATAATGTAAAATGAATTAATCCCATTACAGACCGCCAGAAAAGCCACAATGTATAAGGCATTACATGCATTAATGGAGTCGTATTCTACACGTGCTCCCTGTTTTACGAAGGGGATATTCCGACAAATCCATAATGTGTACGTATCGTGAATACATGAGTTTAATACAGTTTATACTATACCATAGCAGAGCCAACCTTGTAGTTTAAAACACTTACATTAACCTACAATTGGCCAAAATCATTAATACAAACACAAATCTTACAACATTGTTGAAAATCTAGTGTAATTTAGTGAGTAATGGATTGAAAGTGAAAAGCATAAACAAAACACTTACTCTATTGGTGAACTCAGGGCACTAGCTGCTAACTGTTCAACCTGAATGTGATCTAGATGACAGTCCTTCATTTCTTTTCGGTCGGCTCTTATCAACTAACCATTTTAGGACCCACGGAGACTTATTTGGAGGTCTTCACTGAGAAACAGCTACTGTGACACTGAATCATTGTATCGTGAATCACGAGTCAAGTTTCGGCTGAAACGAGTCGCATCGCTCGATTCATACATCTTTAAGCAAGTGCGCCATGTACTGAGCAAACGACGAGAAATTAGAAATTTTTGTAGTCAAAATATGTTGAGAACCAAATTCGTCGAGTTCTGAGTTGAGAACCGAGAGCTGTGTGTCAGCACACCCAAAACGACCCCAAAATAGCTACAAAAGAAGTACAACCATAAAGTCGATTGAGCCGTGCAAGCATGCCTTACTCCACCACAAAAAGTAGCATTGTGATGACATGTGTGCTCGAGAACAGAATGTTGAAGCAGAATGTGAGAGCAGGCCAGTGGAGGACAATCATGCTCTGGCACGGTACAAGGCAACTGGGCATAGTGTGAGTACACCCTGAGAAACAGGAAAAATACTGGAGGCACAACATCATGATAACATTATGATACAGTCCCTGGGCATAATGACAGTACTTCATATGACTACTCAGCATAGATCAGTAGTCTCCACGGCAATGCCATGGATGGTGGCATGACCAGCAGGAGGCCATGTGATTGGCTGGGCGGGGCAACCTTTTTTCCACCCCTGTTGAGAGTGACCTTTGGGAAGGGTCCTCTGAACTCAGCAGGACTGAACCTTCTGGAGCTCACATACACACAAACACACACACAGAGCCTATTGCCACACGTCATTATGGGCTAACAGCAGCTGTAACAGCTGCCAAGGATGAACAACTGTAATCCACTCACAGTGACAGGAAACGCATTAGAACAAAACATGAAGGTACAATAAAGGTCCTGGACATAGAAAAGGGGATGTGGTGAATAAGAAATTTAACTTTAACAATTTCCAAACACGTTTGCTTCTCTTTGAACTCCCTGAGACTTTACCGGGGTGTTCCAGCAGCTAAGAATACGACTGGTCCAATCTACACAATGTAACAAGTCATCAGAGAGTATTCTGGCCACTACAGCTACCTACACTAACCTAGGCAAATGTAATAGCCATCTCCACCCAGCGGCCAGGTTCATGGTAAGTGGCTATATTTTATATTGGGTGATAAAGTAACTCTGGACATAACTCACTGGACATCAGCTCTCATCACTAGCTCCAAAGGTGACAATCACTAATAATCATGCAACAATCGCCACACAAACACCCCAACAACAAGACTTGTGGTGGCCATAGCGGTTAAGGTACTGGACTCTGGACCAGAAGATCCGGGTTCAAATCCCACATCTACCAAGCTGCCACTGTTGGGTACCTGAGCAAGACCCTTAACTCACAATTGCTTGGATTGTAAGATTATATCAATTGTAAGTCGCTCTGGATATGGGAGTATGCTAAATTCTGCAAATGTAAATGGAATAAAAGGTAGGTTATTTATTTAATGTCACATCAACATCAATGGCTGTTCGTGACAGGAGAAAGATTTTAATGATAGTAAAGTCAAAGTCAAATTATTACTATAAAGCTTTTTGCAGTGGAGCGTCATCTCAAAGCAGCTTTACAAATATCTGACAGTGGAAAGGAAAAACTCCCTAAATGTTATAAGGAAGAAATCTTGGGAGGACCAAAACTCAAAAAGTGACCCATCCTCTTTGGGGCAGTCTAGATATTATGTGTAAGAATTAAACCAAGTTGCCTAATTAATAAGTTAATAATAATAGTTTAATTCAACAGAAGCTAAAGATAAAAATGAAAAGGGAATGTATTTAAAGAACATAACATATAGAGTGACAAAATAACCTAATGCAGGTCTTTGGAATGTGGTTCCAAGATGAAACCCATGCAGACGTTGGGAGGACAAGATGAGAGAGCTCAGGTTTGGGATCAAACCAAGGATTTCTTGACATGGAATAAAGAAAATATTCAGTATTATATAACTAATCCTCACGTTAGGGCTTTTGTCAGATCTGACGCTGCTATCTCGATGACTGTACAGAACACCTTCAGATCTAGTCCCACCTGAGGGATGAGCTAATTAGGTGTGCTCATACAGGTCAAGTACATGGAAAGTGAATAAGCCCATTCCCTATAGAAACACATTAAAACTAGCCTGACGTGGTTTGTAAGAAACTGGAAATTATGGTGAGGTTTAGCTGAGGAAGACTGTATGAGTCAGGGCCATTCCACTCGCTTGTTAAAAACATGCAGAGTTGATGTGTAGAGGTTGTAATTATGGAGGTCAGATAGCACACAAGTCATTGATGACTGAATTTCCAGTCTAAATAAACTCAACTGTATTACGGTTCTGCCTGTGTTTCACCATTTTGTATATACAATACAACAATAAAAGAAAACCTTGAATGATCATGACTGAAGATCACAAGCTCCTGAAGTAGAATTATAAAAAAAATCGAAAGCAGAAGTCACTCATCTATGAATTATTTCTTCCATGATTGATGATCTCTGGACAAAGAATACAGAAAATGTTCAGTATTACACATCTATCAAGCTACCACTGTCAGGTTCTTGAGCAAACCCTTAACCTACAGCTGCTTGGTTTGTACCTTAAGACTGTATCAGCTTTAAATGACAGGACCTATGTTTACACAGCAGGTGAAAGTTGCCCAAATCTGATCTTTTTCTTCATGTGACACAGATGTGTTATCTTTGGGGCTGTGTGTACAAAAAAAACCACTGAGTCTGCCATTTTCAATTCCGATTTGAGCCACTTTCATATGTATTATAGAAGTCTGATGCATATCTGATACATGGCAACAGAGAAGGGAAAATAACAGCAGCGAGAGAGGTTTCAGTGACGTGATAGCAAAGCAACAGACCTCCTAAATATTTGGGGTGATGCCTCTGTGCAAACAAAATTAGAAGGCACATATCGCAACCACTGCGTGTTTGAGGAAACTACTAAAGAAACGGCCGACGCAGCTGCAGCCTTAAAAGGAAAATAAGATTAAAAGCAAAGTTTAAACAAACCAAGGAAACAAGCCAAAAAAATGGCCCATGGCCGAATAACACGTCCTTTTTAATGTCACTGTTAAAGGAGGGCCTGTTACTGCTGACTCCACTTGATTGCTTACCTCTGGATGAGCGGGTCACATGTAGCATTGCTCTTCTGCACATGTGTCAGTATCAGTGAGTGAAATATTCAGGCATTATTTTAAAAATAAAAATAAAAACTCAGATTTGGACCACTTTTACCTGGTGTGTAAATGTAGCCCAAGTAGCTTAAGTGGTTTAATTATTAAATCAGTTTTGTAGTAGAGCTGATGAATGCTGCGCTCTCCATCTTTTGTTCGGTTCACATGTGCTAAAAGGTTACATTACATTTACGTCATTTGGCAGATGTCCTTATCAAGAGAGACTTGCAACTGATACAATTTTACAGTCCAGTCAATTGTGGGTTAAGGAACTTGCTCAAGAACCCAAAAGGGGCAACTTGGCAGCCTTAACCACTAGGCCACCACAGGTTGAGAGACCTCAAGAGACCTCCAGCCATCATGAGTTAACAACAATCCTCCATGACCAAATACTGACCTCTGTATTTAAGTTCCACTTACTGTGTTATCATTAAGTTATCATTTAGAAAATGACAGTAATCCACATAATGCAGACCCTCCCTGTTTTACGATGGTCCGGGTTACGATTTTTTGATGGGAATCCGATAAAACACATAAATACACATGCAGAAGAAGTCCTACTCTGAATTTGACATTTTCCACAGGCATGCAATATGTAGTCTTATACTCTCTCGCAGATGCTGGCCATCCTGCTAACTGAACTGAGCAGCGGTGGACTGACCAGTTTGTTTTACCACTTTCAATACATAATTCATTAAATTGCCTTATATAGTCAAAACTTAATTATATATGCAAAACATTGTGTTGTATAGTATATAGTGGGGCAAAAAAGTATTTAGGCAGCCACTGAATGTGCAAATTCTCATACTCAGAAAGATGAACAATGAATCTGTCATTTTCTTCATAGGTACACTTCAACTATGAGAGACAAAATGAGAAAAAAAAAAATCAGGAAGTCACATTGTAGGATTTTTAAAGAATTTAACTGTAAATTATGGTGGAAAAAAAGTATTTGGTCAAAAACAAAAGTTCAGCTCAATACTTAACCTTTGAAAAAAAACATAACCTTTGTTGGCAGTGACAGAGGTCAAACGTGTCCTGTAAGTCTTCCCCAGGTTTGCACACACTGTAGCTGGTATTTTGGCCCATTCCTCCATGCAGATCTCCTCTAGAGCAGTGATGTTTTGGGGCAACACGGACTTTCAACTCCCTCCACAAATTTTCTATGGGGTTGAGGTCTGGCTAGGCCACTCCAGGACTTTGAAATGCTTTTTACGAAGCCACTTCTCCGTTGCCCGAGTGGTGTGTTTGGGATCATTGTCATGCTGGAAGACCCAGCCATGTTCCATCTTCACTGCTCCTACTGATGGAAGAAGGTTTTGGCTTAAAATCTCACGATACATGGCCCCGTTCATTCTTCCCTCAACACGTATCAGTCGTCCTGTCCCCCTTTGCAGAAAAACAACCCCAAAGCAGTAGGTATGGTGTTCTTGAGATGCAACTCAGAATTCTTCTTCCTCCAGTTGAATTTTTACCAAAAAGTTCTATGTTGGTTTCATCGGACCACATGATATTCTCCCAATCCTCTTCTGGATCATCCATATGCTCTCTGGCAAACTTCAGACGGGCCTGGACATGTACTGGCTTAAGCAGGGGGGCACGCCTGGCACTGCAGGATATATGTCCCTTTCGGTGTAGTCTGTTACTGATGGTAGCCTTGTTACTTTGGTACCAGCTCTCTGCAGGTCATTTATCAGGTCCCTCCGTGTAGTTCTGGGATTTTTGCTTGTGGTTCTCATGATCATTTTGACCCCACGGGATGAGATCTTGCGTGGGGCCCCAGATCGAGGGAGATTATCAATGGTCTTGGATCTCTTCTATTTTCTTACAATTGCTCCCACAGTTGACTTATTCACACCAACCTGCTTGCCTATTGTAGATTCACTCTTCCCAGCCTGCTGCAGGTCTACAATTTTCTTCCTGGTGTCCTTCAACAGCACTTTGGTGTTGGCCATGGTTGAGTTTGGAGTCTGACTGTTTGAGGCTGTGGACAGGTGTCTTTCATAGAGAGAACGAGGTCAAACAGTTGCCATTAATACAGGTAACGAGTAGAGGACAGAAGAGCCTTTTAAAGAAGTTGTTACAGGTCTGTGAGAGCCAGAAATCTTGCTTGTTTGTGGGTGACCAAATACTTATTTTCCACCATGATTTACAATTAAAGTCTTTAAAAATACTACAATGTTATTTCATGGATTTTTTTCTCATTTTGTCTCTCATAGTTGAAGTGTAACTATGATGAAAATTACAGACCTCTCTCATCTTTGTAAGTAGGAGAACTTACACAATCAGTGGCTGACTAAATACTTTTTTGCCCCACTGTATATTAAACGTCTCGGTTTACCATACATTCAACTTACAGTATGCATCTTAGAAAGGCCACTACCTTATAGTTCAGTCTATTTTTTTTAAAGAGGCTTGTCCAACATTGACAGGAAGTAAAGCAGCAATGCCTACTTTCATAAATAGGTTAGATCTGTGGTCTATACGTTTCGTTTTTTTCCGTTTAGAGACCCAAGGCAACTTGCACACCAAAGTTGAGAGTCTAAGCTTACATTTAGATTACTTGCAGCAGAACGTTGCCAATCGACAAAACTTGTTCAGGTTTAAAAACTGCTCACCCTAGCATATCAGTCACCCTACTTTACCATGTATATTTAATGCAACACTGGAATAGGGTTTAACTAAAATGGGTACAAATGTAAGACCTCAATAATACTACACATCATTTCTACTGTTATTTACAAGCCATTAGTTGGTATGTTGAGTTTTAACACCACTTCAGAACATCGGCCATTGCGTGGCAGGAAAGCTTATTTATATTTGCTTATTTACAAGCCATTATCTGTACCGTATATTTCAGTACTAATTTGACACACAACCCCACTTCTGCATTCACATTACCTGAAGAAATGCCCATTAATGTTGCGACAATGTGAAACGAAACATCTGTAATGACTATGCTAATGGCTAGGCATCTGTCTAGAATACCTATAGAGAATTAACTAAAAGCTTACCGATGAATATCCAAACTCATCTAATTAGATGATATGACGTGACAGTGTGATTGTAGTTATGGAGACTGACAGGGCTGAATACAATGGGGACCATCATGTGCGTTGCGCATATGGTACACAAGTCACAGCAAAAGGCCAGACTACCGTCTAAAATTTGATCCAGAGCTCTTGCTGCTCCTCTTGCTCACACACTGGAATCTTGGTTTCACGTGGTTTATTTCAAGCATTTCTTTGACCCTGTCTTGTTCTGAGCAATACATTACATCACAAATAGTAAGCAGTGAGGTTTGAAGCAATGCATCCTTTTAAGTGAAATGGTACGGAATTGTACAGAACCTGACTGGAATCTCCATATGTATTTATATTATTTATAGAGATCTTTACAATCATCTCACTTCCACAGCTCCAGTTGCTCAGTGGATAGGGCCAGCTGCTGGAAACTTCAGTGTCTTGAGAGCTTGGGTTCAATTCCCAGCTGGGGCTTCTAACATGAAGGCCGGGCGGTGCATTTACAGAAAAAAAAGCCTGGCCACTGGGGGCGCACAGGGCACTCGACCCCTAACGGGAGCAGCCGAAAGAGGAATAACAATAATCATCTCTCTCTTGCACTCCTTCGCCTTGTCACTCGCTCTCTCGCACAACTCCCCTCCCTTCAGCCCTCTCTCACCACTCCTCCGCATCATGTGACAGTCAGCTCCTGTTCCTATGGTTACCGTGCCTTTATTGGGGAATGTGATTGTTGGTTCAAAGCACTCTCTCGCTACATCACACAGTCTCTCTGTTTCACATCATCTCATCTTGTCCCCTTTTCTCTCGTTGCTCTCCATCTACCCTCATACTTCATCTAAATCCTTCTGCCTTACGTATTCTCCCTCTCCCTCACTTTCACTCTCTCCATTTTCCTTAATCCCCCTCTTTCTCCCCATCTCCCTCTCCTGCTTTCACTCACCATCCTCTCCTCTCACCCACATTTCGCCTCCTATGGCAGCTGCTGAATTATTGATTTGATTAAATATTTAGCTGTTATTCTGTTAGACCGCTGAGCGCTCCAGATGTGATCTAATGGCAGGTCCTGAAAACCCTGAGGATACAGCTGCCACCCTCAGCCGCATCCCCCGCCACCCATCCAAAGTGGCCACGCCCACCCTGTGCAACCAATATAATATTCATTTCCATGATCGGCAGTGCTCTACAACTAGAACACCAGGTACTTTATGGTGTACTAATCCTAATACTCATCTAATCTGAACAATAGCTGGCTAAAACACAGTAATATCAGAGAAGATTAAACCGGCACTTGAGTGCGTTTCCATGCACTTAATAATCCGATCATAACCCAAACTTCTGCAGTTATCAGATTATTCAAATAGTCATGTATACAACAAACTCCAATTTCCCAGATCAAACTAAAAGGTGTGGAAATCAGATTAAGAAATCCAAGAGAGAGAGCTGGATTATATCTCAGTTAGCAGATTTCTCAGGGCATGTATAGCCTTACTCCGATTTAAATCGGCTTTCTAAGTCTGTGCATGAATGAAAGTGCTGTGAAAGCAGCTAGCCGCCAGGTCTGCTTATTCTAAGCATCTTTGGTCTTATTTTCTATGAAGTTTTTCCGATATTTTGTATATCTTTCTATTCTAAAAGTCGCTTACAAATAGTGGTCGTTGCAGTTCGCAGATTTTTGGGGATTGTTTCTAAAGTTTAGTTGCTTATTTGGGCTTGCTCCCTGATCGTCTCTGTCTGTCTCTCTCTAGTGTTACTGCAAATTGGTTTTGTACAAGGTCTAAAGTTAAAAAGAAAATATACATTATTATTTTTCTTTTAACTGATCAAGATTTGGGCTTGATCAGCACCCACAAAATGGCTACTAAAAACTTTTTGGGGAGACTCTGAAACATGGTACATACTCAAGGAAATGAATTTGAATCAAATAAGTCTGAAACTTACTTCTCATCCATCTATGAGATTACTGGCTGTTTGCGAAGAAGAAATCCGATTATTGCCCGAGTCATATAAACCCAGATATTTCCAATTTTCTGATTACTCAAGTGGATGTAAACTCATTGATTAGATTACTGACAACATCTGACTTTCTGCAGTTAGGCTATTAAATAATCAGTGCACTTAATTCAATCATGGTCTGAGTTCTGCAGTTATCTGATTATTCAATACATACAGCATATGCCGATCTAAAAATCAGATTATGAAATCTGAGAGAGATGGATTCTCTCAGTAATTGGATTTCTCGTAGCATGTATAACAGCGACTCCATTTCAATCGGTTTTCTCAGTCTACTCAAGTCTAACCTTCACATTTTCCAGATCTACTTTTTTTTGTTTGTTTGTTTGTTTTCCACGGAATCTGGCAACCCCAAAATTAAACGCTCCAAAGAATTAACTGTAGGAGACGTAAATGCAGTACATACTGAAGAAAATGAAGAATTTCATTATTTAATATTAATGTTTGAAGTTTACGTCACATATTTCTTTGAGATTATTCGTCAAAATATCTAAATCTGTCAAAATGAACCGTCAGAATGCCCAGTACTGCCAACTACACATGACAATAACCTTACCCATGGTGCAGTGGTTAGCCTAGTTGCCTCACAGCTCTGGGTTCGATTCGCGGCCTCTGTCAATGTGGAGTTTCTATGTTCTCCCCAAATCTGTGTGGGTTTCTTCCAGATACTCTGTTTTCCTCCTAATTGGTGTTTCTAAACTTGCCCCAGTGTGAGTTTGTGCATGAGCATGTGTGCACACGTGCCCTGCGATTTATTGGTGCCGTCCTGTCTATGTTTGGTTCCCACCTTGTGCACTGTGCTGTTGGTTAGGCCCTGAATTACGAGGGAATGAAAAAGAATGAATGACAAATAAAGGTGACTTAGATCAACTGGCAGTAACAAGTCATTATACATATAAAAAAAAGAAACATGACAAAAATATTAAATAATACATTAGTCAAATTTACTGTTGGTAGGTATTATGGCAGTTATTCTATCAAACCACAACCTCCCCAAGCACATTATGCCTCCCTCAGCTATCATCCCATAGGAATCCATCTGAACAAAAGGACCTCACTGTATACATGCTGTGAAATAAAATCATATGAAACCAATATTAAGTTTGTGTAGCCTGAATAAGTCTGCAGACGAAAGTCTGGCAAACTGTCTATATTCATCAGACAGTATGGGCATTTTCATTTTATGGCTCGCTGCTCGTAACATAAGTTGCGATCAAGTTTCTGTATGTGTGCGCACGAACATTTTAGTGAAAAGCATCTGTTACTGAAGGCTGAAACACATTTGGTGTTAGCTCCCATTCAGCCAGGTGTTTCTAACATTAAAACTATCCAGGTGAATTAATTCAATTTCTCCACCACATACAAATACAATCAGGATAATATCACAGTACAGACTTGCCAGGGTATGTTCGTAAGTGACCATACCAATGATTTTTAACAAATGTGTTGCTCTGTTTTTTTCTGTTTTTTAATTACCGTATTTTCCGGACCATAAAGCGCACCGGGTTATAAGGCGCAATATCAATGATTGGCTGCTAACGGATCTATTTTCATACATAAAGCGCACCGGGTTATAAGGCGCATGAAATGAAACAAAACTCTTAAGTTCCCTCGGAAGCTCAGTTTGGTCTTTACCTGGCGCAGGGCGTCTTCTTGCTTCCTCCACCTCCGTACCATTGCTTCGTTAATGTTGAATTCTCTCGCAGCTGCTCTATGTCCATGTTGTACTGCGTGACTGATAGCGTTGAGTTTGAAATCCGCTTCCAAAATAAATGAATGAATGCACGTACCCTAATGCTGAAGCACATACCGTATTACTCCACGATGCTGCGCACTACGGTGGCTGTAAGCTTCGTAACTTACCAAGACCGTGCTAAAACATTGACAGATTTATGAGCACCGTGTACCATCTACAATCGGTTCTAGGTCAGAAGGCTCAACCAGAATTAATTCATACATTAGACGCACCGCATTTAAAGGCGCACTGTCGATTTTTGAGAAAATTAAAGGATTTTAAATGCGCCTTATGGTCCGAAAAATACGGTACCACAAGCAGAGTAAGATGTTCTAGCTCAGCACACCAGAGAAACAAGCGGAGGACAAAAAAAAAAAACCTGCAACGCAGCACAGCAGGGTTACATGCACTCGTTTTTCACAGTTTCTGCATGCTTGTCAGTCAATTCCCTGATTATTCTGAAAGAGATGCTTGTATCATAAACGCAACAGGAAATACATGACACTGTCACACTTGTTTCTAATTCCTTAAACTTGTGTGTATGAGAGAGAGAGGGAGCGAGAGAGAGATCACACATGGTAAGGAGGGGCTGAGAGGATCAATGAGCTGCAGCTTTTACAGCTAAATGATTCTTCTAAATGATTCTTCAAAATGATTCTTCCCATCTTAATTAGTAAAAAAATAGAAAATTAACCTGTAGGGGTCTCTAGTGTCATAAATCAATCAATGTAGGGGAAACACTGAGGTACCTTCACTTTTTGGGAAATACCCAGTACACTACACACCATGCTGGAATTACCTGCCTAAAGGTTTAAAGTGTTTAAAAGGTGATACTGCATTGCCTGTTCTGGAAATTAGTGTTTCTTCCAGTGGACTCATTCCCTCTTGGTTGTGTGCAGCCAGCGAGGTGCGTTTATTCGTGTTTATATTCCATTGTGCGCGTTTATATGTTGGTTCTACAGCGTGTGATTGTCAGTGTGCGCTTGTACAGGAAGAACCATGCTGTTGTGCAGTTCCTGGAGGGAGTGATATGTTTAGGCTTCGAATGCTGTGTAGATGGTAGCGTTCCACTCGTGTTTTCAGCTGTGAAAATTCCCTTTTACATTACAGTAGCATGAAAAGACTATGTGACTATGGTAATGTCCGGTCAATGACCATTTCAATGGTTCAGTCATTAAACCCTTACATTCACACAGGACTTATTGTTGATGTGAAGCGATGCATACATGTACTACAATCATCTATATAAATAAATGAAAACGCTTTTAAGAAATCTCGCCAGAATTACTGGCACCATTTAATACAGATGAACAGATAGCAGGTCATATTTCCATGCATGCACGCCCCCCATAAACGTTCCTCCATTTACAATGCTGCCTAGAAAATGTTTCTTGCCGTAAGGTCTTATGTGCAAATAAAAATAGCAAAATGTCCTCTGCTGCCTCGCAGCATGTTTCGTCTCCCGCTTTACCTTATAATTACACCCTAAATAAAAGGTATGTTTAGTTTACTTACGATAGATAGGGAAGTGGAGGGAACAGTTAGAGGCAGGATGACATTCAGAACACTAAGTACCTCTTGTGGAGACTCTCCTCTTGAATGTCAGAAGACTGAAATAGCAATGTCAAACGCTTGAATCACCAAGCCATTTTTGTGTTACTTTGGACACGTTTTTGTCCTGCTACAACCCAGCTGTAGCTTCTTGGCAGAGGATGCCGGATTTTCATGTAAGCTTTCCTGATACTCTATCGAGCCCATGGTGCCATGTACCCTAACAAGGGTCGCAGGTCCTTTTGAGATGAAGTATGCCAGATAATCACACACACTCCACCATACACAACAGTGGGCAGCGGGTTCATTTCTGCGTAACATCCTCCTATGAGAAAGCCATGCTTAATTTGTCTCAAATGACTGTGGAATCAGACTCCAACAGCATTTAATGAATGGTCAGTATTAAAATTTGGGGTTAGAGGAATCTTCTAAATATCTCCAACTAGGAGCCTTGGAGGAAATTGTGCCTCCGTTTCCATCCTTCTCACACTTTTATTTTCCTTTCCGCTCTGGTTGTTTGAAACTTCTTGATTATTGCAGCGGATATGAACGTTTTCAGTTATGTAGCAATTTTTCACACAGTCATTGCCTGATTTATGAAGGTCGACACTCTTGTCATATTTCATATTGTGTAATGTTCCTACGCTGATGAATGACAAAGGAGATTTGGCCTCTGGTACACATTATATTTAACAGTGAAACAGGGACTCGCGAATGACTGCTTAAAGCTAAACACTCAGCCCACTTATAAACACAAAAAGTTAATTATAAATGGGATCATGCTAGGCATATTTTGTTCACAAGATTTTGTTAGTGGTGCCATTAACTGTAGCTCATTTGGTTTTGCCTATTGTCTTAGGAAAAAAATCATTTTAATTAAAACCTAGAATTCTTCGATATATTCAGTCTGAGGTTAACCTAGATCATCGCAAATTGTTTTTATACTTTTGTCATTTATGCTCAAGATGACTGTGTGGGTGTGGACATGTATATAGATTCAAAGTGACTCTAAATGTAATTACAAAAACAAAAAAACGCAAGTATCCTGCCCTCACCGACAGCCTAATGCATTTACTCAATTACTATTGTTTGTCATCAAAAGAGGTCGACCATAAAAAGTTATTGCACCTATAATAAAGGCTCTCATTCAGCTGCCCCCAGTCCTGTGTGTACACTGTGCTACTTCCAACAGAAAGACAAATCGAAAAGACAAGGTGTAGCTGAGAGAGCAAATATAATGTCCATTTCAGCAACTCTGTCGAGTCCCGGCATTTTTTCATTTGCATCTCTTTAACACTGGTGAGCCAGAAACATGGTCACCCGGTGTCATTCACTAAACAACACTAAGAGAGCTCAACTAATATACAGTGGTACCTCGGTTCTTGTTGTTCCAGAAGGCTTATCAAGAACCGAAAACGACTACAACCGAGCAAAGGTTTCCCCATAAGGAATAATGTAAATTGAATTACTATTCCAGACCCCCAGATATGATAATTAATGATAAGAAAGTTAGTTTAAAACACTTACATTAGCCTACAGTTGCCAAAATCATTAACACAAAGCTTATTTTATTAAAAAGTGTTGAACAATCTCATGGAATTTAGTAAGCAATGGATTGAAAGTGAAAAGTAAAAGCAAAACACTTACTCTACTGGTGAACTCCGACCACTAGCATAGCTGCTAATGCTAACTGCAGTCTGTGTTCTGGAGGATTCAGGGCCTGTTTCCCTTTCTGTTGGCTGTCAATAGTAACCTTTTTAGAACCCATGGATATTTTGTTGCACTAGGAATACAGTACTGTACAGTACTAAAGAAAAACACAACAAAAATAGAAATAGCTGAGCTCTTCAATGAGCAAGGGCTAATCTGAATCACTGAGTCAGTGTGTACTGAATCGTGAATCATGAATCGAGGCTAAAACGAGTCAGACAGCTCGACTCATACGTTTAAACAAGTGTGTGGAGTACCGAGCAAACGACAAGAACCGAGACGAGCTTCTCTAATCAAAATTCGCCGAGGTACCACTTAGCACATGGTGTGACTGAGCCAGGGTTTAGGGTGTGTATAGGCAATTTACACTATAATATAAAATATCTGAAAGATTTGCTGAAAAATATCTGTTTCATTTGAGCTATACTTACCTAAAAGTCTAAGACCACTAGTGAAATTTTTTTTTTTTAATCTTTGTGGAGAAGAATTCGTATTGCAACAGAATGATGACCTAAAACACACCTCAAAGCTTTGCAACAACTTCTTGAAGACCAAAGATCATCAAGGAGTGCTGACCATAATAGACCTTCCTCCACAGTCTCCTGACCCAAACCAAACTGAGCATTTATAAGTGAGCTTGAAGACAGAGAGTCTCACACATTCGGTAACATCTCAAGAACCTCTTTGAAATGTTATGAACTCGTACTGGGATATTTGCACAACATTGTGGACTCCATGCCAGCTTGAATGCACGCTGTCATTACAGTGAGCAACGGAAATACTGATATATTCGGAATTTTAATCAGAAGATCCCCCCTCCACAAAAGGTTAAATTTTTCATTCAGATTGTTATGCTATGACTTTTAGTGAGGGAAAAAACCCTAGGTTATAATCCGAGAAAATGCAAAAGAGAAGCATGTGTGCAAATGGCTTCAGACCTTTGGCCTCCAATCTTTGTATTAACCCACACGTTATCCAGCTCAGACTCAGGACCAGCAGTTGGGAAGAATATTAAAAATAAGTGGCCTGTCTAAACAGACATTATTCCACCAAAGTCTTACAGTTCATCCTTCCTCCTGCAATCCCTCTCATGCCACTGGGTCAACCACTGAGCACAATCTCAAAACCATCAAAAACAGGCCAAACGTTAAGATTTTTAACCATGAATTTTTAGCCACAGTAAAAAAATAAAAATAAAAAAAATAAACAGGTTTAAAAAAATACATACAATGAAAGACCTCCACATAATATGGTTTAATATTAACTTTGGACTTTGAACAACCTTCTGCACCAGTAAAGAAGCTGCATTAAAACGTGATGACAACTAAGGGTGTGTGATATGTATCATCTATGATATCTTAATTGATGTTTTAACAATGTGCTAGCTGACATTGTTGAGCATGTCACTCACTTTATCGAAAAAATAGTCAAAAACGCACCTTAAGAGTTCACATATTCATGTAGCCAGGTAGGATGGACACAAATCGGGCAATCGTTAAAAATGAGCAAACAAACTGCACCAGGAGAAAAAAATTAGACACCACCATCCTTGCAGTCTAGCCTAGTCAGTCACATGGTGTTATGTTTTTGAAAAAAGACTTATTTCACCACCTGCAAACTAAACACCGTACCAAACTTCAGGAGTCAGCTGTCAACAGCCGAGGTACCAGGATAAAAACACACTTGGTAAACTTTAGCGGAATCATTCTGCAAAAAAAGTGCCTTACAACAAGAAAACCAGCAGATGGCAAGGCATAGCAAATGCTGTCACCAATTACCGTATTTTTCGGACCATAAGGCGCACTTAAAATTCTTTAACTTTCTCAAAAACCGACAGTGCGCCTTAAAATGCGGTGCGCCTAATGTATGAATTAATTCTGGTTGTGCTTTCTGACCTAGAACCGATTGTAGATGGTACACGGCGCTCATAAATCTGTCAAAATGTTTTAGCACGGTCTTGGTAAGTTACGAAGCTTACGGCAACGTGTGCAGCATAGCGGGGTAATACGGTATGTGCTTCAGCATTAGG
This sequence comes from Ancistrus triradiatus, assembly GCA_025084515.1. Classification (NCBI taxonomy): domain Eukaryota; kingdom Metazoa; phylum Chordata; class Actinopteri; order Siluriformes; family Loricariidae; genus Ancistrus; species Ancistrus triradiatus. The sequence continues at coordinate 83,066 of JAJAGP010001476.1, forward strand.
GTACGTGCATTCATTTTCGAAGCGGATTTCAAACTCAGCGCTATCAGTCACGCAGTACAACATGGACATAGAGCAGCTGCGAGAGAATTCAACATTAACGAATCAATGATACGGAAGTGGAGGAAGCAAGAAGACGCCCTGCTCCAGGTGAAGACCAAACTGAGCTTCCGACGGAAACTTAAGAGTTTTGTTTCATTTAATGAGTCTTATAACCCCGTGCGCTTTATAGCCCGGAAAATACGGTATTTCATACCATGGTGCAAGTGCTGTAATGATTCAGATAAGCTGCAGATATCCAGGCCAGCGTCCCTCTAAAGGCTCCCACCGGTAACATTTCAAGTCCTGTATTATGAGTAGTCTATATAAAAATGGAACATAATATAAGAAGGACTCCTATATTTCAGTAAAAAACTGAGAGATTGTGTGTTAGGTATGGTAACAGTGTCACAGACACTGATGGGCTTTAAGGCCACAGGTTCCATCTGTACTGAAATTTTCAGTGTTAATCTCTGAAATGGCATGGATGCATTGAGTAAGACAGCTTCTGTCCAAGTGGTCAATGAGCTGTGTCTCTGTAGCAACAGACGGTCTCCTAGCAGCACAAGATAGCTTATGGAAAATGAATGAAAAAGAAGAGAGAGAGAGAGAAAGGAGAGTGGAGTTCACAGCTTTTTGCAATAGAGCAAACAATCTGTTGCTTTCCACATTTACAAAGACAAAAGGAGTAAGGGGGTCAAATGCGCACCATGTACACAAGTATGTTGGTAACTATATGTTTTGTGGACTTTCCATTGACTTAGTATTGCTGTAGTCAAATAATGCTATACCTACACCCAACCCTAACTAACATCTGTAACCTAAAGCAAATCTTTTGGGGCTTTTGGTTTTTCAAAAGAAAATTGCAGCTTTTGTTACTTTGTTATTAAAAATAAATTCTAATTTCCTTGTGAAAACCAACAAAATATCATGAGATAAATGTCAGATCCACACACAGTTTCATCTAAAAAGACAATATAAAGCAGAACATGAGCTACTGGAAATAAGCTACCCAGCACGTACACACCCACATACAGCTTATCAGCTGGCTAATGGCACCCAGATTCTCAGATGCTCCAAATATAAAAGGGAAATAACAGTTAGTTTGATGATAACAACTATCAAAATAGAAACTTGGTTGAGTTGTACCACTACAGAAATGCAAACTATAAATAACCAAGCCTGTCAAACTACAGAGAAATACAAAAAGAAAGCCCTTAGCATAACTGCAGCAGGGCTTTCTAATGATATGTCAGCTGTAGACTGTTTAAAGATTTAATAAGCTATAAAACTGGTCATCTTTAGGAGTACAGGTATAAGCCATTTAACAACAGCGTTATGTTCGGTGAAATAGGTCGTTGATTGAAACGGTCGCTGAACGGACATTACCATAGTCACAAAGTCTAAATAGATGTGCAGGACATCCATGCCCAACTGTTTTTTTTTGTTTTTCTTTAATAGCTGTAGTTTAACCCTGCTGTCAATGTATATTTATTTCTGATCTCTATGTACATCTTGCTTGGATCACTTTTTGTTTGACTTATGCCGCTGTAACACACGAATTTCCCTCTGGGATTAATAAAGTGATCCATCTATCCATCTCGTCTTGTATTCAGGCTAGAGGGGGCCCAACAGGGTACTAGAGCCTCCTTTCAATTTTCTCCAATAAACTTATACCTCCTTCTTGATGTGTTACTTTTTGGTCAATGACTACATACTGTAGTATGTTGTTCAGACAGCATCCAGTGCAAAACGTGCAATTTGCTCAACGCATCATGGATGTCAAGCACAAGGTCTTGCTCAAGGACCCAACAGTGGCAGCTTGGCAGAGGTGGGATTTGAACCCTGGACCTTCTGGTCCATAGTCCAGTACCTTAACCACTAGGCTACCACAGACATGCTTACATTTCCCCCTGGCATTAGTTCTCCTCAAAGTCAAATGATCAAAATTTGTCACCTTATCACTGCAAATCAGTCAGTTTGTGTGTGACGCTGTTCTTCAATTAGAAAGACTTCAGGAAAGCTTAATATGTGGATAAAAATGGCAAGACTGGAATCCAGAACTGTGTGCGTTGGTCATGCTAAAAGCTGAAGGCCACACTGAACAATCAGTGATGCAATCGGTAACTCCGTATACAGTTTCACGGCGGTTAGAATACTCTTCACATGGAGACCACGCTACGCAGAAAGTAGGCAGCAAGGGCACTCGCTAGGTACCGAGACAGATGAATACTTGGTAAAAGCAGACATTACTCGTGTCAAAATCTCACATTACACCGGTGCTCTTTAATAAAAACAATAATAGGCACTGATGCAAGCAAAATGCCCGCACCTTAGAACACTTGGTATACACACCAAGTTCATACTACTGAGTTTAAACCAAACAATCTAGGTCAACTATTTAGTGATCATTACAGAAAACACATCCACTTTTATCTATGGGACTATGCAGCTAATAAATGGTGGAAGGATCTTCTGTTGCTGTGATACCACAGGGTTGGCTTCACATTTTCCCTGATGCCTACGTGTAATTGTCCTTCTGGGAATGACAAGAGTTGGAGCATTTGGAATAATGACATCAACAGATGATAAGATCTGGCCAAGACAAAGGAAAATAAAGTACTTAGTGAGTGTTTACATGCACTTAATAATCCAATCATAGTCGGATTTCTGCAGTTATCTAGTTATGCAAGTGGTACAGTATACAGCATACTCCGATCTAGAAATCAGATTAAGAAATACGATAGAGAGCTGGATTTTATTTCAGTAATCGGATTTCTCAGCGCATGTATTCGCATACCCTGATTTCAATTGGTCTTTTCGTCTGCACATGCGAGCAGAGCTGTGGTTGCCAGGTCTTCTTATTCTTTTCTTCTTTTGGGCTTTTTCCATAGACCTAACGCTTATTTCTAAGGCGGGATCTGGCAACCCTGCATTTCAACGCAGCACATGCACAATGGCTATACAAGCCGAACTGCTTAACGTACACAATTCCATGTCATTTTTAATAGATTTAAGTTTCAAAATGAAAAAGCTCCCATAGAAATGCTCTGACGGTATGTTCAGCTTCAAATTTCAACCGACATAATTCACGTTAACTGAAATCGACAATGTCATCACAGAGCGCATATCTGCTACATATACAAACAATCTCTCTCTGTCACACACACACACTCCACGCATGACATACACACCATACACACACACTCCATATACATGATACACACAGACACACCACACACACACAAACAAACACACAAAGCCAGAAGGGAAAACGTAGAGAGAGACAAACCCACATTCTTTCTAATTGCCACATTTCAAGCACTGTTGTAGTTAGTTCAGGAAATGCGGATCAAGTTTAATTATTGAAGAAGTTTACATCACATTCTTCTGTGAGATTATTAGCTGGCTGTAAAGTAGAAATCCAATTAAAGCCCAAGTCATGTAAACCAAGAATTTTCGCATTATCTGATTACCCAAGTGCATGTAACCTCAATGATCTGATTACTTTCAAAATTTGATTTTCGGCAGTTATCAGATTACTGAAGTTATCTCATTATTTAAGTGGTCATGTAAACAGCATACTCTGATCTAGAAATCGGATTGAGTAATCCAGCAAAAGGAATGGATTTTAACTCCGTAATCAGATTTCTCAGGGCAAGTATATCCTTAACCTGATTTCAATCATTTTTGTTTTCAATCAGTCTGCGCATGCACACAGAGCAGCTAGCAGAATCAAACATGGTTGCCAAGTCTGCTTATTCCATGAGATTATTCTTCTGAGAGTATTTACATAGACCGGGTGAACGTTTCTCTTGCCGGAACTGGCAACCTTGGATTTAAATGCAGCACCCACAAAATGGCTTTCTGTTCCATAACACTTTTATGGACATACTCAACCCCAGTTTATGCCCGAGTTATTTAAATCCAGACCATTCCCCATTTCTAATTACCCAAGTGCATGTAAACTCATCAATCGGTGTACTTACAAAATTAGATTTTCTGCAGTTACCAGATTATTAAGTGCATGTAAACTCATCAATCGGTGTACTTACAAAATTAGATTTTCTGCAGTTACAAGATTATTAAGTGCATGTAAACGCACAATGTATTTTAGAAATAGGGACATGGAATGATGAATGGGGGTGGTGCACTCAAAGGGCTGGATACTTTTGATGCTGTACATGGCTTGACTGTATCAGCTGTTCAGTGGTTCGCTGTAACCACAACAACCCCCTTCGTCTTCATTCATTTCTGGATTCTCCACTACAGCCTGCTTTAGCATCCCAAACCACTCCAACCCTTTATCTGCATTCAATTCCGCTCTATTCAAATATGCACTCGCTATACAGAAAGAGCACCTTCCCACAGCCACTAGCAAAGACCCTATACATTTTCCACACACTCCCCCACAGCAATTCAGTCTCAGATACATACAGCCACACAAAAGGCCTATGCACGGGTGGTGATGAGAGCTGAGTGCAAAACACACGTACACACATTCGAGCTGGAAGCTTGATCAGTGTTCGCATGAGAGCACATATACAGGTCATGCCAGTCCATAAATACACGTTCAGCATATGATGGGCCAGAATGCAAGAAAAGCAGAACGTACACTCCTGGGTAACAAAAACGGACCAAACCTAAAATTGCAAATTAAGCTTTTAATAGGTCTAACAACAAATGACTGGCACACACCCACTTCAGTATGAGCTAATAAGGGAATAGGTCATCGCTTTGGGACAACAAGTGATGTCGGAAAGAAAGGATGTAGGAGATCCAAAGACTCTTCAAGCAGATTTGACCATCTGATGAAATTTAAAGGTTCTCACTTACAGATGAAAAGCTGTCAAAAACCTGTCAGCAGAATGCAAGAAACCTCAGAAAACAAAAAACTGTTTTGAAAAGAACAATAACAAGAAGGTTGTATAATGCATGTTCTATGGGAAAGACTGCAGAATCTGGCTATACAAGTTTTAAAAAACCCTCTTTACAGTCCATTGAGATTTATTTTAATATTCTCCAATGTATATATATGTATATATTGTGTTTTTAATAAAACTTTCTGCATCATAGGCTGATGTATCCTGCAAGGAAATGTATCCATTAAGTAGGTAATCTTACTAATAAGGATCACAGACATGTATGCAAACAGACGTTATGAAGCCAAATCAAATAAATAAAATCTCTGTGCGTGTGTGCTAAAAGGATATTGCTGTCTAAATATAAAAAAAACCTCAAGGACTAAATGAAGGTTCTGGCAGAATACGGAAAGTTTGATTCAGAGTGGTTCAGCAGAGTAGTGTGGAATGATGAGTCACGATTTGAGTTGCATGGTACACTCCAAAGCATGGAGGTAGATTTGGAGTACAGGAAAATGTTGCAGAAAGGCCTGCTTCCCACAACTTAAAACATGTTTTCTAAAAGGGAATAACGATCACTATTTTCCAACAACACAATGCTGTGGCTCACACTGTGAAGACCACCAACAAGTGGCTTGAGAACAAGTCCATAATTCTCATGCTTTGTCCTGGCCAGAGTCCACATTTGAACCCAATACAGAATGATTGGTCTCACATTAAACAAACTAACTGGGAAACTAAATTTTCAACTACTCGTCAACTGCTTGAAGCCATTATCATTGAGCGGAACACCATCACCAGACTTGTTGTTTGAGGAAATCACCGGGAAAAGCTATCCCACAGTATGTTACATTATCTATTTGTTTAATTGTTGCTAATTTCCTGACCAGTTATTTGCTGTTGAGACCATTAAAAGATCAATACTTTTTGGGTTTGGCCCAAGTTTTTGCCCAAGAGTATACATATTAGAAACTTGAAATGATATATTTTATCAGCTCTATCCATCTATCTATACTCAATTAAACACATTCTAACAGAAAATATTTTATATGCATGTTGCCTAAAAAAGTGATAAAGGTACTCTTAAAATGTACACATTTGTTTTTTCTAAACCTAGATCTTTTCCACTTCCTTTGGATACACTTCAATCCACACATTAGTTCCCTGTCTGTTGGGGTTTCTCCCCACTAAAGCCATGGCTGTGCTTAGGTCATTAAGGACAATCATATTATAGCATAGAACCAGGGGGATGGAGGTGGACTGAAATGCACAGAGTGGCAGGTAGTTAGGGCAAACGGAAAGTGACCAGTATGACCCAGTGAAAGGTGGAGAGAAAGTGACCACACAAGAAGAAACGCTGATACATCCAGTCATCAAGAGAGTGGGAGAGCAAGTGGGAGAGCAAGTGGGAGAGCAAGTGAGAGAACAGGGGAATGTGAGGGAGATTATTGAGGAGAAGTCCATTAAGAGTGCAGACACGTTGGGGCCGTCTACTTATGTCATCTCGCGCTACTCCCCTTTTCCTCTCTCTTCGTCTCTGTAATCAATAGAGAAGCACTTAGGGGGTGAGCAGGGGCCTGCTCATTAGGGCCTGTAATGGGCCTAGCAAAGGGAGCACTCTACATCTCGCATACCAGTGTCACGGTCAACATAGAATGCCTTACATATATTGGGTAGTCATATGTACTGGGGCCACAGATATTATGGAATCTTTATCATCATTTAAATTTGTATGGGATAAGTAATGTCTGATATTAACAATTACAGGTCATTTTCGATCAAGTACAGGATGCCATAAGCTTTCCAGATACGAGAACGCACCGTCTGTGACATGTCGGTGGCATAAAAAGACTGTGAGACTATTTTAATGTTCAATCAACGTCCATTTTAGTCAACTACCTTGTTCACAGAACATAATGCGGTTGTTCAACCCCTGTGACTAGAGGCAGGCAATATTAGGCTAACAGAGAAACGCCAAAAATATTTATCCCAAATCATCCTGTGCAAATATTCCCATTCAAACATGGCTTCAGAAGTAACAACATCCCCTTACAGATGTCATTTACTGCTAATATTGCCAAACAACGTTCATTACAAATGCATCTCAAATGCAAAAGTTCATTTTTGTCCATAATTCATTTCAAAAAGGTAAACTGTCATACATTTTATGTTCATTACACACAAAGTGACATATTTCAAGCTTTTAAGGTTGATCATCATGAAAAGATGAAATAAAGTATATCCAACTATTAAATGGAGGTGGCACAAGTAATAAAAGTACTACTAATCTGACAAAAATGCTCAAGTAAAAGTTGAAGTATGGTTTATATATTCTACTCAAGTATAAAAGTACATACTACTAAATGTACTTAAAGGAAAATGTTCAAGTATTTCTTTAAAAAGTCTTCTAAACTAAATTTCTGAAACAGCATGTCTCTTACTGAAGGCAAGATTTAAACATCCATGACACCGAGGGTACATAATGATTTAAACTACAACTACATAAATTATCTGCAAAATCACACAAATCTTTACCCAACCACAGCATAAACCAGAATAAAAACATATAAAACATTTTTTTTTATATAAATGCTTCTAAATCGCTCCTAACTAAACATGGCAATATTCAGTAATGCTGCATATCATGAGATTTAATCCAAACAAGAGCTACCATCAACTCCGAAACAAAAAGCTAAACGTTAATGAAGTCCAGACTGCTTTCAGTTTTGCTACAGAGGCCTTCAGCTCATCTGTACTGCCGAGTCGGGTACTTCTCATCTTATTCCGGACAATACAGACTTACTTGACTAGACAAATTAGTTTCATTCTTACATACATCTAAGCCACCCAAGGAGGTTGGATCCCTTTTTGAGTCTTGGTCCTCCCAAGGTTTCTTCCTTACAGGTTCAGGGAGTTTTTCCTCTCCGCTGTCACCCTAAGCTTGCTCAATTAGGGACTGGCCCTAGATATTAGAAGAACATCTAAAATTGAAAAGCTGCTTTGAGACAATGCTCCATGGTAAAAAGTGCTTGACTTGACAATACTCCTTAGATTCTCTATGGGATTCTGGTAAAGAGAGATGGCTGGCCAAACTAGCACAGTAATATAATGGTCAGCAAATCATTTGGTAATAGTTTTGGCACTATGGACAGGTGCCAAGCCCTGGTGAAAAAGGAAATCGGCATCTCCATAATGCTTGTCAGGAGATGGAAGCATAAAGTGCTCTAAAATCTCCTGGCAGACAGCTCTACTGACTTTGGACTTGATAAAAACAGTGGACCAATATCAGCAGATGAAATAGCACCCCAAACTGTCACAGACTGGAGAAACTTCATACTAGACGTCAAACACATTGGATCCTGTGCCTCTCTTCCTCCAGACTCTAGACCTGATTTTTTGATTGAAATAAAATTGACTTTCATCTGAAAAGCAACAGACAGTTCCTTCTATCCTTAGTCCAGGTGACACGCTTCTGATGTTGTCTCTGTTTCAGGAGTGGCTTGAGATTAGGAATGCAGCAGTAGTAGCCCCTTTCCTGGAGACCTCTGTGCAGGGTGGTTCTTAATACACTGACACCAGCCTCAGTCCACACCTGGTGAAGCACTCCCAAATTCCTGAATTGGCATTTCTTGACAATCGTCTCAAGACTGTGGTCATCCCTGTTGCTCATACACCTTTCTCCTACCAGATTCTCCAGTAAATTTTCCATAAATATGCCTTGATACAGCACTCAGCCAGCCTTCAGCAATGACCTTTTGTGGCTTACCCTCCCTGTGTAGCGTCTTCTGAAACAAGTGTCAAGTCAGCAGTCTTGTGCATGATTGTGGTTGTGTGCGCTGAACTAGACCAACAGATACACGGTATTTATACTGGTTGGGTAGTAGTTTACTGAGACGCAAAATGAAACATTCCAATAATCGGATTTTCATGAGCTATAAGGCGTAATGATCAGAATGAAAACAAATAAAAAGCTTTGAAATGCGTCACTTTACGAGTAATGAATATAAAATTTATTTACCTATTTAACAAAAATCAACTTTCACAATACTCCAATTGTTGGAGATGCACCTGTAGAAGCGATGTAACAGATACCTCAAACGAGATTCAGAAAGGGTGCCACAGGGGCGTGGCAATTATCACTTTTGCCTCATGGCTCCAGAGACCTGAATTCGAGTCCTGGACTGACCAGTGCCAAGTCAAGTCAGATCTATTTATATAGCGCTTTTTACAATGGAGCATTGTCTCAAAGCAACTTTACAAGTTTAGATTATCTCCTAATATCTACGTCCAATCCCAAATTGAGCAAGCCTAGGGCGACAGTGGGAAGGAAAAACTCCCTAAGTGTTATGAGGAAGAAACCTTGAGAGGACCAAGACTCAAAAAGGGACCCAACCTCCTTGGGCGACGTAGATGATAAATCTAAGATTGAAACTAAAGTCATGGAGTCATACTTCAAATAAAATGCAAAATATGCACATCGGCATTAAGTGGCCTTGGTATGTTGGGGCTGGAGCTGATGACGGAAGCAGCTTGAGTGAAGCTGCAGCGGATGAACATCTGTGCTGCTGGAACTGGTACCGGAACACGTGCCTCTTTGGAATGCACTTTTATCCCCATGTCTACATGGGTTTCCTCGACATGTCAGGTCAACTGGCATCTCCAAAGCTGTATCAGTCTGAGTGCGTCTGTCTGAGCTTACGCCCTGCGATGAACTGACACCCTGTCAAGGGCTGGTTGCATCCCATGCTGCCAGATAGGTTCCTGCGACCCCGAACTGGATTAAGCAGGTATGAAAATGAACTGGCTATTCCGAGAGCTTTCAAATCTACAACTTCAGGATACAGAAATGCCAATGCTACATCAACCCCCACCCCACCCCCACTCTCTGTGGAGAGAGACCCATTTTAAGGTTAAATAATTTATCCATGGGCAGATGCAGCTTTTTATTGAGTAAATAATTCAGTGTGTGATCTGGATTTGTCAGAGCAGTAAGGTTCGTACTGTGCCCTACTTCACTAGCCAGCTAACAAATATGTAATTGAGGAATTGCTGATGGAGGCGCTTATGGTTTTGTGGCGTTCCACCTTGCTTACTGTAGTAAATCGTCTCCCGAAGAATGTGCATGCTGATATCTGATTTCCACTCTCGAATGACTGGCACTGCACAGCACAATAGGTTACGTCCACGCTTTCCAAGTGTGCTGATTCAAGCGAGTGAGTCTGAAGGCTTCGTGTTGTGAGTCACAATGATGAGTGTACATGTAGAAATGTGTGTGTGATGTTTATATACCACCGTAGGGATATGGTCCCATTAGAAAAAGAAAAAACATGGTTGCATTTGAAAAACCAAGAGTGTCAAAAGATCTCCATTAGGTTACAGAGGTTAAGGCCATGAGATGTAAGTGTAGTGAGGGTGTGCGGGTATGGTAAAAATATTACATCATGATAATTAAAGACATTTTCACGATACACGATATTTATCACGACACATGATCGCAGACAATATGCATTAGCAGCGACAGACTCTTAAAAATTACCATTCAAATATTATCCCATATTTAAAGTGATTAATATTCAAAATGTGCTGCATTTCATCTAATAACACAGGACTAATTACATTCTTTATAGTTAATCAGTGTTCTTCAAGCACTGACGATATCCTCAATATGCTCCGAAAAGCATATTGTCTATTACAATAACAAAATTGATCACAATACAATAAAATATCGCCATATTGCCCACCCCTAATGTGTGGCATTAATTAGCTACATGAATGTCAGTGCAAAGTCCCCACAAGGATCTGAGACCAAACGTGCATGTGTGGTGTGTCCGACCATATATCCCCGATTTACAATGATGATATGTTTCTGGGCAAATCCATCATTTGTTCATCTTGATTTTAAATTGCCATCTCACAAGCAAGAGTAATGTGCTGTATGCTGGTATTTTCACAGATAATATTGTCATAGAAAAAGCATTTCTCTCACATTTTACATTAAAGTGTTTTATATTTATATACTTTAGAAAGCTCAATATTTGTTGGTTTCTCCTGTCTTTGTCGTTATAGAAGTGGTTTCTTATAGCAGTGAGGGATTCATATTATATTAGAATATGTTTTATTGTTAGTGGGGTCTCGCAGGAAGTACATGTTGGTGCGTTCTCATGGTGAGTCAAAGCAGAATGACCTATTCGACATCTTGTTAGAATTGATTGGTCGCGACGGTTTATGGAGTACTGACTTGATTTATTATAGCTTATATTATAGCTTATTGCTCTGCTGCAGGTTCCATTCATCCTGCCAGTAGTTCTTACATGAGTTTATATTGGAGACAGCGTCTGTTGGTGGGATATGTCATATTGTTATTTCCTTTTCTTTGGTCTCCATGGCCAGTTCATCTGCTTTGTCATTGATGTCACAACAGTTAGGGATCCAATCCCATCTGAAGTTTATTTTCTCTCTCTCTCATATATATATATATATATATATAGGATTCCCATCGTAAAGTCAAAATACTGTCCGGCCATCGGAAAAAGGGGAGTACCTGTAATTGTGAGAACAATACTGTATGTCCTCACCATGATGACAAAACCTGGCATATTTGACTGGTGAGGACTGTTTTGCTTTGCTGAATTGCTTTGTTACAAAAATGGCAACTTTTCTTTGGAAAACCAAGAGAGCCAAAAGATCTCCACTAGGTTACTGAGGTTAGGATTAGGGGTAGGTATAGCATTAATTAGTTCCAGTAATTCATCATGTCAATGGAAAGTCCTCACTAGCACAACAAGACAAACGTGAAAAAAGTGTACCTTGTTTTGCTATCCTTGTGAGGACCAAATGTCCCTACAAAGTTAGGAAAACCTGGAATTTTTACTAATGAGTAGCCATTTTTCTGGTCCTCACTTCTTTAACTGCTTTTTCACAAAAATGGCAAAAACCAAAAGACTTGCTTTACGTTACTGAGGTTAAGGTTAGCATTAATTAGCTACAGTAATCTTTAATTGTCATTCATGTCAGTGGAAAGTCCTCACAAGGATAGCAAGAGTGAGTTGACTTGAGTGAGAGAGAGAGATGCACACAGGGCATTACACCCACATAAACATTACACAGGCACTTATTTTCTCTTTGCTCTCTCTCACCAACGCATACACAAACAAAACTATGTGCATAAACATTTTTTTACAAACTTGCTCAGTCACTATAGTCCCAACTAAAGCACCCATTTCCATGATTTGCAGAAAGGCAAAATGCATGCTGGCCTGGCCTAAATGCTCATGTACACTATTAACAGAGGCAGTTACTGTGCAGTTGTTTTTATTAGCACATACAGGTAGGTCTATATAGCATGAGAGGCTGCATAAGGAGCTAAATCAAGTGTGAGAGGATGAATACCACTGCAAACAGTTCCACCCCAGAGGAACATTTATAGCAGCTACTGTACAAGTGGCAGCCTGATCTAATTCACCAAATTACGGCTAATTGTCTTTTGCTTCGGGACTTTTTTTATTTACTTTGCATTAACTACCCCTGACCCAGATTCCAAATTACAGAACAATGCCAGACAGATATGGAACACAAATGAACATACTTGAAATAATCATTTTGCAATGGATTTTGCCTTTCAATGTGGAACTGTCACAGACTCCCTCTAGTAGAACTGTACCATGAGGTAAAGTGGAGAGTCTAGAAGCAGTAACAGCTCAGCCTGAGTTGAGTATTCAGAAAGGGACCATCAACCACTGGCAAATGCAAGTAGGACATAAAAGGAAAGTATTGAGTATGTTTACATGCATTTACTAATCCGATCATAGTTGGATTTCTGCAGTTATCTGGTTATTAAAGTGGTCATGTATTCAGCACACACTGATCAAGAAATGAAATTAAGAAATCGGATAAAGAGAGCTGGATTTTACCCCAGTAATCGAATTACTCATAGCGTGTGTACCAGTATCCTGATTATTATCGGTGTTTTCAGTCTGCACATGTGCACGAGCATTCCCCCACGGTATTTCTGAAGACTTGGCTTTATTTGGCCTCCTGTTCCATTGACTTTAGCAATTTTTCTTCTCCCTGGATCTGGCAACCCCGGAATTAAATGCACCACAGAATTAAAGGCAGTGAAATGGCTATCGAACACTTTGGGGAGACTCAAACACAGTATATACACAAGAAAATTAGTAATTTGATCATATAATATTAAAGGTCAAAACTTATGTCATATATTTCTATCAGATTTTTGGCTGCTTGCAAAATAAAAATCTGATTACCGAGTCATGTAAATCCAGAGCTTCCCCATTATCCAGTTACTCAAGTTCATGTATACTCTATCTGATTACTGACAAAATTTGAATTTCTGCAGTTATCGGATTATTAAGTGCATGTAAATGCACTCCGTGTTATTGCATGCAGTGACATTCCAATTAATTGCATTTACAACATTATGGCAACAGTTTAGAGAAGACCACACACACAAGAGTAATACCCCACACACAAACCTAAGTGCATACACAAAGGAATAAGGGAGTTGTCTGGAAGTTCACAAATGCACTTAGGAAATAGAAAAGAAAAAAAAAAAAAGCAGAACCAGTAATGTTCCAAAGCATAATGAAAAGCCTTGCGAGAAGAGTGGAGGCACCATCTCCATATTAACACCCATGGTTTTGGATTTATCCGGATAAATCTGACCAATTAGTGTACAGGTATCCGTTTTAACAGCCACATTCCGACCAGATGCTACCATAGTCATTAAAATCTTTTATGCTACTGTAATGTAAATATAAAGAACATTTTCACAAGAAAGCTGTGTACAAATGATATATAAATGCGTCAGAGACAGCGCTGTAAACACAAATGGAACGCTACCATCTACACATCTTGAATGCCACCGCAATTTTTTATTTTCAAAATAATTATAGAAAATACACTAATGTTCTGTTACAAATGTGTAGGGGAAAGCCATACCACTTAAACAGGATGGCATGATGGACCTGATACTTTTGTACAACAAAAGCCAATAACTCACTGACAGACAGTATTACGAACAACACGGATCAGCCAAATAAAAGAGACTCAACAAGTGACTGCAAACCAGTAATTTGTACCATAAACAAATAAAACAGATGAGACCTTTTTATATATACAGTGGGGCAAAAAAGTATTTAGTCAGTCACTGATTGTGTAAGTTCTCCTACTTAGAAAGATGAGAGAGGTCTGTCATTTTTCATCATAGGCACACCAATGAGAGACAAAATGAGAAAAAAAAAATCCAGGAAATCACATTATAGGATTTTTAAAGAATTTAATTGTAAACCACGATGGAAAATAAGTATATTTGGTCACCCTACAAAACAAGCAAGATTTCTGGCTCTCTCAGACCTGTAACTTCTTTAAGAAGCTCTTCTGTCCTCCACTGGCACCTGTTTGACCTCGTTATCTGTATAATACACACCTGTCCACAGCTTCAAACAGTCAGACTCCAAACTCAACCATGGCCAAGACTAAAGAGCTGTCGAAGAGGACACTTGGTGTGAATAAATCACCTGTGGGAGCAATTGTAAGACATACAAGACCATTGATAATCTCCCTTGATCTGGGGCTCCATGCAAGATCTCATCCCGGGACTCGGAGGGACCTGATGAATGACCTGCAGAGAGCTGGGACCAACGTAACAAGGCTACCATCAGTAACACACTACGCCAAGAGGGACTCAGATCCTGCAGTGCCAGGCGTGTCCCCCTGCTTAAGCCAGTACATGTCCAGGCCCATCTGAAGTTTGCCAGAAAGCATATGGATGATCCAGAAGGGGACTGGGAGAATACCATGTGCTCAGATGAAACCAAAATAGAATTTTTTGGTAAAAACTCAACTGGAGAAAAAAGGAGTCGCATGTATCTTGAGATTTTAAGCCAAAACCTCCTTCCATCAGTGAGAGCATTGAAGATGGAACATGGCTGGGTCTTCCAGCATGACAATGTTTCCAAACGCACCGCTAAGGCAACGAAGGAGTGGCTCCGTAAAAAGCATTTCGAGGTCCTCGAGTGGTCTAGCCAGTCTCCAGACCTCAACCCCATAGAAAATGTGTGGAGGGAGTTGAAAGTCCGTGTTGCCCCAAAACATCACTGCTCTAGAGGAGATCTGCATGAAGGAATGGGCCAAAATACCAGCTACAGTGTGTGCAAACCTGGTGAAGACTTACAGGAAACGTTTGACCTCTGTCATTGTGAACAAAGGTTATGTTACAAAGTATTGAGTTGAACCAAATTTATTGGCCAAATACTTATTTTCCACCATAATTTACAATTAAATTCTTTAAAAATCCTACAATGTGATTTCCTGGATTTTTTTTCTCATTATAGTTGAAGTGTATCTATGATGAAAATGACAGACCTCTCTCATCTTTCTAAGTAGGAGAACTTGCACAATCAGTGGCTGACTAAATACTTTTTTGCCCCACTGTATATAATTGTATTAATAACTTCTAAATGCCTTTCAAAAGTAGTCACAATAAACAGTAACTTAACTGTTTTTTGGTAGAAAATCTTGCTTTTCTGTGTGTTTGACAGATGCAAATGTTTGTGTGTATTGTGTCTCGTGTATTATGCGCGAGCATACATGTGTGGCAGGACTGTTTCTGGGTTCGTCCCGGTACCGAAAAATCCATATCCTAGCACAGCATTCTGTGTTTCACTTTAATACTGGTATACCTACCAGCCCTACAAAGTGGTACTACCTAGAATAGGACAGGCCCTTACAAATGCCATTTACAGCTTGTTTAAGTAAGTGGTGGAAAATCATGCACACAAACGAGAGTAATTTACACAACAAGATCACTAACCACCTTAGACTTTCGCTTTCCAACTCCTGCCTCTGCTTGTGGATCTGAAGCCTTCACTGTCTGTTGAGGTGACCAGCTGTTTGCAGATCACAAAGTCTAGTTTTAAAAGACGGATTCCTATTGTAATCCATTATGATTTTTAAGACCACTGTTGTTAAGGTAAACAGACGTTGATTGGATGATCATTAAACTGAGCATACCTGTATATAAAATGCAGCGGGACTGTAAAACAATTCAAATTTTAAAAAATTTTAATGTGTGCAAATGGAAACAAAACAAGCAGTACAAAAAGTAAAAACTCTGCAGTAATAGTATACATACGATCAGTCGTACAGCTGATAGTTTTTAATTTATTATCTATGTCATTCTTTTTTTGCCATAGCGTGATGCTGGTTAAAAAGGGAAATGGCACTGGGAATGTCACAGTTCTCTGAAGTTGATAAGATTTTCAGGCAATATATGGTACATTTAAACAAATAAGCATGTGTGGATTCTTTTGTTTGCTTGTTTTACTACAAAATACCTGAATACCACCTGCAGTTCATGATCAAATACTATACTCTGCACAATTTCTGTACACAGAGCACCATTTTATGGCATAGCACATCTGTAATGCTCTGCTGTTTTATTTCTTTTCTCCTGTCTCACAATAAACAGCTCTAGTCGAGCTTCATTTCGCAGTGATACTGGTAGAAGGGCAAGCACTGAGTGTATATTGACTTTTAGAGGCGGAGCAGGCGGTGAGGAGTGAGACATGGCCCACAGTGCTGCTGTTGGCTCATAACCTTCAATTAGCGGCCACTGGCAGTGCAGAGCACTGATTAAGTGCTAAATGCCAGCGCTTTGCTCCGCACACGCAGACACGCATGGATAGTCTATGCAAGCTCATCCTCGGGTTTTGCATTATTGAAAAGCAAAGAGGCTAATTAGTGAGGACAGCACACAGGGGAGAAACACCTGAACACACCTGGATGACATACACATACAAAGCTAGCAACACAGCTTTAAACATGACAAGAAACAAGCATGCACACGCCCCCGTGACAAACGTTTTATTTTTGGCCTCGCTCAAGCACTATAGATGGCAGTGCGAAACTGAACGACTTATCCTGGACTGTATTTGATTACATTCATGTACAAGACGGAGAGAAGCACGTGTGCATGTGAATGTTTTTTTTTTCTTCATGCTCAAAGAAACTCAAGGCCATGGACCCCTAACCTTCACCAACAGCCTCGTTCCCAGTCCACCCACATTTGCACTTAATCTTTCCTCTTCCTCTTAAGACTATTTATCAAGTGTTTCCTGTATATGTACAAAAATATATCTACTTGGTCATTTATTGACGAAATGATCCAATATTCCATATCTATGTGTGGCAAAGGTATGTGAACTTCTGATTTCAGTTTCTCAGATGACCCCATTGAGCAGAAGTAACTGCACAGCATTAGCTTGAAGAAATTTTAACCACCATACAGAACTTCAACTCTGGGATGCTGGTGGGTTTCTTTACATGAACTGCTTGCTTCAGGCCCTACTGCAACATTTCTATTGGATTAAGGTCAGGACTTTGACTTTTACAATCTCTTGAGATTCAGTTCACAGACAGACATCCTGATATTTTCCTTTAAAATTTGCTTGTATAATACAGAATTAGTTGTTTCCCTCAATGATGGCAAGCTCTCCTGGCTCAGATGCAGCTAATCAGGTCCAAACCCCAATACCACCACCACGTTTCACAGATGGAAACAAATAACCTGCCCAGATAGAAATGTCGAATTGTTGCAAAACTCAGCATACAGTTCTCTCTCAGGCAGATATGGAAATGATCACAGTTGTGGTCTGATTAGACCCTGGATCTTGCCACAAGAGGGCGTAAAATACTTCCTCCGCTGTCTATAAAAAGGCTCTCAGAGGCTACTTTTGGGTAGTGTACCTCTTGTTGAGAAATCGTTGACATGCCTCTATGCAAACTATGATGCACTCAAAGACACTTTGCCCAGTTGGCAGACTTTGAGAGGGTGTCCATCATTGGACAGAGAAGCAGGATGGCCCACCATCTAGGCCGTTCTGACCCAGCTGTTAGGTGTTGGGAGCAGTGGTTCCGTGAGGGAAGACACACGCATCGAACAGGCTCCGGCAGCTTAACAGAGTACTAGAGCCTCCTTTTGCTTGTACAATAAATGTATCCTTTTGCTGTACAATTGTAATCCCATACATATATCATCATTACATTCACACATAGAAAGTTGCATTCCAACCAGTCCTAGGTGAGTTTTTTTTTTGGTCACTAATGTAAACCAAAATGTTCTTTTTTTGGTCCCATCTGCCCACAAAACCTTTCACCAATAACCTTCTGGCTTGTCCATGTGATCTTTAGCAATCTGTAACCTGTCATCAGTATTACATTGTAGAGCAATGGCATTTTCCTTGAAACCCTGACATGCACACCATTGTTGTTCAGTGTTCTCCTGATGGTGAATGAAAAAATTAACATTAGCCAATGTGACAGGGACCTTTAGTTGTTTTGAAGTTGCTTTGTGACGTCACAGACCATTACACACCTTGCTCTTGGAGTATTCCTTGTTGGTCGACCACTCCTGGAGAAGGAAGCACTGGTCTTAAAGTCTATCCAAAAACTGTCAGACTGTGGAGTTTTGGGTTCCAAACTCTTTAGAAGTTCTGATTTGACAGATCCCTATCCTGTAGGCTTAGCCTGATTTATGATGGGTTTACATTCCGACAAATCCATCATCCATCCATCAAGTTACATGTATCATGAACCGTGTATATGAAACCGAATGAGTTTAATATAATATATACTCTATCATAGCAGAGCTGACCTTACAGTTTAAAACACTTACATTAACCTACAGTTGGCCAAAATCATTAACACAAAGCTATTTTATAACAAAATGTTGGAAACCTCATGTAATTTAGTGAGTAATGGATTGAAGGTGAAAATAAAAGCAAAACACTTACTCTATTGGTGAACTCAGGACGCTAGCTGCTAATGCTAACTGCTCAGCCTGAAAGTGATCCGGAGGACTCGGTACTTGATTTCCTTTCGGTTTGCTGCAATAATCAACCTTTTTAGGAGCATGGAGACTTACTTGCACTACGAATTCTGTACTGTAGATGTAAAAATGAAGAAAAACACGATAAACACAGCAGACAGCTTCACCACCAAAGAATTATTGTGAGACTGAATCACTATGTATTGAATCGTGATTCAGCTGGAATGAGCTGCGCTGCTCGACTCAAGTTTAAGCAAGTGCCGTAAGCGAGTACCGAGCACACGACGAGAACCGAGACATTTTTTCAAGTCAAAATGCTTAAAGAACCGAATTCCGAGGTGGTCTAGAAATGAGTTCCCACAAAATGTGTGTGTGAGTGATCAACAGCGCCAGTGACTTCAGTAAATCTAATTCCGTTTGTGTCCCCCAATACATGCTAACACACAAAATAAGCAGGTATATTCCACCTGTATAAATGTGATAGCGCTATCAGAAAGAATACATGGAAAACTGAAAGAAAGCTTGTACTCCAAGCAGCACAGCACTTGGTGACCATGAAGTACACCTACGATAACATGATTAAAGGTGTCCTGTTACAGCAGGAGCCGTTAGAGGTAAAAAGGCAAATGAAAGACAAGTTTCCTGATGCTGAAACTATTAAGATTATGCTGACCTGTTGAAATGGTGATGAGCTTGCCCTTGTAAATGCCAATACACATAAACAGAATACCCTGGTTCAAAAGAGGACCAGTCAGCAGCACCCTAAGCAAACGCAGATAGGAAGCCTCTTCTCTTTCTTTCCCCATCACTCCATTAAGCCCCAGGGTAGATGTGCAGCCCTTCCACAACCACTTTTGTAGTATTATGCTTCCAGCAGCGGGTGTTATCGGACCTCTCCAAATGTGCGCACACACACACTCACACTCTTACCATTAAGCCCCATAATTAAAGACTGGAACTAGGGGGGGTCATTATGACCTGCCGATTTTAAATTTAGAACAAGAGGGCTGCTGTATTATACAAGCAACAACACTCAGTCTATCAACCTATGTACCAGAACTTCCATGCTTTACGCCAAGTATTAAAAGTTCCACACTTATTAAATACTACAGTGTGGACAGTATTACCAATACTTTCACATAAAAATTGAGGCAAATAATGCATACTAATTTACAACATATGTTCAGAGCCATGTAAGAAATTCATACGTGCACACTAATGCCTCAGCACTATGGGATGCCAGAAAGGTTGTTATTAAGTACTTTTTTCACACCAAAGGACCTTTTTCATAGCGTGTTAGCATGTAGTTAGGACACAATTTATAGGGACTGTTTTAGCCCCTACAGTGGTGCTTGAAAGTTTGTGAACCCTGTAGAATTTTCCATATTTTTGCATAAATATGACCTAAACCATCATCCGATTTTCACACAAAAACTGCAGCTAAATGTTTCCTGTAACTGTTGATCAGTCCTGCACACCAGCTTGGAGGAATTTTATCCCATTCCTCCGTACAGAACAGCTTCAACTCTGGGATGTTGGTGGGTTTCCTCACATTAACTGCTCACTTCAGGTCCTTCCACAACATTTCGATTGGATTAACGTCATTAATGATGGCAAGCCGTCCTGGCACAGATGCAGCAAAACAGGCCCAAACCATGATACTACCACCACCATGTTTCACAGATGGGATAAGGTTCTTATGCTGGAATGCAGTGTTTTCCATTTTCCAAACATAACGCTTTTCTTTTAAACCAAAAAGTTCCATTTTGGTCTCATCCGTCCACAAAACATTCTTCCAATAGCATTCTGGCTTATCCATGTGATCTTTAGCAAACTGCAGACGAGCAGCAATGTTCTTTTTGGAGAGCAGTGGCTTTCTCCTTTGCATCCCTGCCATGCACACCATTGTTGTTCAGTGTTATTTTGATGGTGGACACATGAACATTAGCCAATGTGAGAGAGGCCTTCAGTTGCTTATAAGTTACCCTGGGGTTCTTTGTGACCTTGCCAACTATTACACACCTTGCTCTGAGTGATCTTTGTTGGTCGACCACTCCTGGGGAGGGTAACAATGGTCTTGAATTTCCTCCATTTGTACACAATCTGTCTGACTGTGGATTGGTGGAGTCCAAACTCTTTAGAGATGGTTTTGTAAACATTTCCAACCTGATGAGCATCAACAACTCTTTTCTGAGGTCCTCATAAATCTCCTTTGTTTGTGCCATCATACACTTCCACAAACGTGTTGTGAAGAGCAAACGTTGACAGATCCCTGTTCTTCAAATAAAACAGGGTTTCCACTCACACCTGATTGTCATCCCATTGACTGAAAACACCTGACTAATTTCACATTCAAATTAACTGATAATCCTAGAAGTGCACATACTTTTGACACTCACTAATATGTAAAATTGGATCATTTTCCTCAATATATAAATTACCAAGTATAATATTTTGTCTCATTTGTTTAACTGGGTTCTCTTTATCTACTTATAGGGCTTGTGTGAAAATCTGACGTTGTTTTAGGTCATATTTATGCAGAAATCTGTAAAGGGTTCACAAACTTTTAAGCACCACTGTACTTCAAGGCAGGATCTTCTCTCAGCACATAGGAACACTGAATGATGTAGGCATGTGGTGACTGGTCCAGATGCAGTGACGCAAATGTATAGTAATTGGTCAAGACACAAGTTCTACATTACCTCTCAAATTAGTCCCTAGAACTGTTTGGTGTGAACGCGACTATTGTTAGAGGAGTATAGGTTTGGGTGACAGAGACTCGTTGAGTCTCTTTCATCTGGCTGATCTTCCGTATTGTTCGGAATACTGTCTATCAATGCATTGTTTGGCTTCCGTCAAACAAAATAATGAGGTCTTCAAACCATCCTCTTAGGTGTTATGCCTTTCCCCTTAACAGGGACGCAACAGTACATTATTGTATTGTCTATAATTATTGTGAATTTCCATAAACTAAAAATGCTGTGGCAATAGGGACGCTGTGTAGAAGGTAGTGTTACACTTGTCAATGTCCATTTCAGTCAGGGTCCTGTTTCACAGATCGTAATGCGGTCATTAAAAGATGCATATCTGTATTTGAAAAATATAGGAGGCAGCATGTATTCTGTAAAATAGTCAAGCTTCTGTTCCACAAAACAAAACCAGAAATTATTTTTACCCACAGAAGTACAGTATTGGTTACAGTATTAGTACCCTAACACAGACTGGAACAATGTGTTCCACAAGAGCACATCATACACTCACACTGTCCCTTATCTCTCCACAATGAGTACAGTATATTTATAGCCTCATCACCACATTATCTTCTCTTTACATTTTTTTTGCATCTCTTAGCCATCTGCTGTCCATCACACTCTCTCTCCCTCTCTCTCTCTCTCTCCCCACATCCCCTCCTAATTATCTAGCTTAATAACTTCAATTTCTTTTGCTGTCCATTCTCCTTTTTGGTGCAACTCTCAGAAGCAGAGCCAGCGCTGGAGTCCCGGTATGTGTGCATGGCATGTAGTTCCAATAAGAGTGCATGGGGCCCTCTTGTCCTGTTGACTATGGCAAGGAAGCGCGTCCATGCCTCAGCTGTTTTCTAGAGGGATTAGTCTGGTCGAGCGTGCACGGACTGCTTCCCACTCACCGGCCAGCTTAGGTTTCGAACAAGAGGGAGCGTGAGACAGAAATATGGATCCTAAGTTACTAATGCTTGCATATATTCAGTTGGGAACCAGGCACACAGTAGCAGCATCTTATAGATGGTGCAATAGTTACTATATGTTAAGAAGAAT
>JAJAGP010001476.1:105703-137319 GCA_025084515.1 Ancistrus triradiatus
AAATATAGAATGCCTAAGACGGTTCAGTGACATGGACATTGTCCAAACCAGTAGGAATTATGCAGACCTCTCCTCCCTTGTAACCACAAGCTCAGCCTGGCAGTGGCTTGCTTCCTAACTGGAAGGACGTCATATTAGGTGGAAAGGATCCATATAAACTCTATGCTGGAGTCTCAGCTCAGTGCTGCGTCCTAGGCTTTTCTCGTAACACATGTCTTTTACCACCGTTATGCCAACAGCAATTAATTCATCCTCTCCTTGCCACAGCCAGATACACACGTCTCCACCCCATCTCAGCATGTCTGAAGGACATCTAATCTATAACTAGCTAAACTATAAAATGACTGAGGGGCTTTACATTCCCAAAGACCCCCAAGACAAGATCTTGTCATCTCCCTGTTGAATGTCTCCAACACACCCTCTGAGAATGCAAGATTCTTCAGCGTAGTCTCTGATAACCTGTGAGTTTTTCTGAACATACTGCTAACCTGAAAAGTTCACTCTTGTATCTCCGCTACAACATAAGAAGTTCCCGGCCATTACTTTCCAGGAAAGCCACCCAAGTTCTTGTACATTCTCTTGTTATATCAAAACTAGACTATTGCAATGCTTCAAGGTCTTCCCATGCATACAATTAATGCCCTGCAACCGATTCACAATGCAGCATGTCTGGTTTTCCACTCAGTCAAGTCCCTTCAGTGGGTACCTGTAGCTGCATGCACCAGATTTAACACTTGTCTGCAAAGCCAGAAACTCACCAGCACCTTGCCATCTAAAGGCTTTAAGCAAACCCCTACTTTTTAAATTTTACCTACGTGAACCCCTAACCGGGTTTGCCCTGTAATAAGGCTCTCAGAGGATACTTTTGGGTAGTGTACCTCCTCGACGATGCACTCAAAGACATTTTGTCCAGTTGACAAAATTTGAAAGGGGGCGCATCATTGGACTGAGAGAAGCAGGATGGTTGTTTCAACAAATTGCCCGACATCTAGGCCGTTCTGACCTAGCTGTTGGGAGGTGTTGGGAACTGGGGTTCCGTGAGGGCACACGCACACAACGAACAGTTTCTGGACGGTCCAGACAGAACACCTGTTGAGAAAATGACTTGATCCACTGATGAGCAGCTCCCACAGATTTGTTTCACCATCCACAGACACTCGGCAGAGACCTTCACTACACACCCCTGTCTCTGCCCGGACCATTTCCAGGTGCTTAGAAGATGGAAATTTGTTGTCTTGTCAGCCATTGTGTGTCCAGCCACTGACAGCCAGCCAAAGTCGTCTTCGTTTGCAGTGGTGTCATGAACAGGAAACCTGGATTGCTATGGACTGGAACGGTATCGTCTTCAGCAACGAATCCAGGTTCCATTTGGGTTTGAGTATGGAAGGGGGGGTTGTCAATGAGTGTATATAACCAATTTCATTCATAAACAAAAACTGTCAAGTAAAAACAAATTGGCTTGCCGTTGACGGAATGCTAGCAGAATCATGAGAACATAGCATCCCAACAGTTGCTGTGACTAAGGTGTCTCAAGACACAAACATAAAGCAGAAAGTCATAAATGCCTCATCCTGAAATGCTCTTATAAGCCCTGCGCTTATCCTCACACTTGCACATTCTGGTGACATTGCTGAAGATCAATAGTGTGCAAGAAGCAAGGGATTTATATTCTTAATAACATCTGGTAATCTACTTGTCCCAGGCAGCTGTGATTGTTCACCCCACTATAATATTGTGAATGTTCAGGATTCAGTCTACAAAGGAAAGTTTGTGAGGTTGCATGACTCTGTGTGTGTGTGTGTGTGTGTGTGTGTGTGTGTGTAGGGTCGAAGATGGGTAAGCGTCTGCAACGGCACACTCACTTTACGCTCCTTGTCCCCATACTCCAGCCCGAGAGTGTCCATGGCACGGACGATGGCGGCCAAAGACTGGATGGTGTTGCTGTAGACCACAGGCTTGTACTGCTTCACATCATCTCCAGAAAATCCATCCTCATGAATAATCCTGTACACACACACACACATAAAGTATGTTACAGATAACAGGCTTTCTGTGAGACAAATCCATACAGAAATACTCCATGACAGGCTCCCTTGAAGTCTTTTACATATTTGCAGTTTGAAGCAACCCAAAAATAACCACAAGAAAAGGGGTCTCTATCAGCTACACAAATGTGTTACTGAGGGGCTCTGCTCTCATGCACCAAAATAAATCAACGGCATTTAATGCGGCTTTACAACAAACGATTTGATAGTCGCAGACAAAAAAAAAAAAAAAAGTCAGAAGAAAAGCAAGAGTCTTGCAGCAGCTGCGTCGCAATTGTGTCATTTCACTCATTAGGTGTAAGGTGGTCATGATAGCTATCTTAAGTCAGTGTTTTTCTAGTCTTGACAAAGAGGGGGAGGGGGGGGGCAATATGACGATATTTTATCGTATCGTGATAAATATTATCGTGATAGACGATATGCTTTTCGACCACAGAGGATATCGCCTGTGCTTAAACAACACTGACCAACTGCAGGTTTTATTATAATGAGCACACTTAGACCTTTTTAACTGGATTTAGTGAGGCACATTTTGAATAAAAATCACTTTGGTAAGTATGGGATAAGATTTGATACTAGTTTTTAACAATATGTCACTACTGATGCGGTTTGTTGTATCGTGTGGACTGTGGTAACCTAGCGGGTAAGGTACTGGACTATGGACCAGAAGGTCCAGGGTTCAAATCCCACCTCTGCCAAGCTGCCACTGTTGGGCCCTTAACCCACAATTGCTTGGATTGTAAGACTGTATCAATTGTAAGTCGCTCTGAATAAGGGCGCCTGCTAAATGCTGCAAATGTGATAAATATCGTGTATCATCAAAATGTCTTTAATTATTGTGATAGAATATTTTTACCCAATTTTGACATTCTTATATAATCAACCATGCTTAATATTATCATACATCTTGGTTCACGTGACATGCAAGTACAGGAACGTCTCTGGCTCATCCCCAAAAGCGACTCTGGATATTTGGATGTACAGCATTCCAAAGAGCTATAGATACACAAACTGTTGCTGTATGTCATCGTTAAACTTGGATCATTTTAATCAAAATGAAATGCTTTTAGTGTAGTCATATAACAGGTACGTGATATCTACATTGTTTTCTCCAATAGCATGATGGGAAATAACATAAAAGGAACGTCACTGCAGTATTGCAATTAGTGACTATGCAAGATCTTACAATCCCCAACAAGATATAATTCTTAAAAGTTGAATTAGTCTGCAACAAACTCTGTAGATGTTACAGGGTGTCAGACTATAGTCTTTTAAATATCTTTTCAGAGTCTTACCAAAGGCTTCCAGTGTATGGTCAGCCTAAGTGCATAAGGCTTTTTACATGCCTGCTGATATAAATGAAGTGCATTCTCATGCCCTGCGCTCTATCCCTCAGCTTACTTGGTCACAGACTTAATAATTCTGGTGTTATCTAATTATGGCTGTGTCTATTGGATAAAACAGATCTGATGAAATGCAAGTGCCTACACTTATTCTAACCCAACTGGGGCATCTAGCATATCAGAAGTCTTGTTAGTGGAGTGCCGGCTTTCCTAAAACATACTTACATAAATAAAAAGTATAGTAGGTGATAGGACCACACAGGTAGTCCCCGATTCACGATGGGGATACATTCCTGAAAATCCATCGTAAGTTGAATTTATAGTAAACTGATGAGTTTTATAAACACTATACATATCATAGCGTAGCATATCTTAAACATGAACTACAGTTGGGCAAAATCATAAACATAAAGCTTATTTTTTAATAAAGTATTGAATATCCAATGTCCAAATATCCAAACGATTGTTGTCATGACCACATCATGCAATGCCGACTTCCTCCTTTAGCACTGGAGAGCATCATACTGCATTATTCTTGCACGGGGGAAATTTTAATTCAATATTACGAGCATGGTTTCTGCTGAATGTGTATATATGTGTATCAGATTCCCATCGTAAGCTGGGCTATCAAAACAGGGAGCACCTGTATATGGAACAAATTTCACAATAAATGTTTGAGGTTTTTTTGTGACTGACAGGCAGTAATACCTTCTGAAATTACACTCATATCTGTACTTGGATTGCTTTTGCATTCTGAAAGCAGCATTAGCATTCTCAGGTAACAGATCTATACATGGAGACCAGAGCAGTTGGATGGTTTTGCTTAACACACCCACATTTGTTAATTCAGCATTTGGGCAGCATTACAGCAGTTGAAGGTTTTAATATTTATCTCCACTTATTTACAGGTGACAAGCATGTCCTGATCGCTTTAACCTATCCTCAGGCGATTCTGGTGCAAAAAAAGTTTTACAGAATGCTTGTCTATAATTTTGTCTATAACTTTTCACTTCAAATTTTGTCTATGGCCTTGCTTATGGGCATAACAGAGAAAGCTTGAGTTGAATCCCAGCTATGTTAAGCTGCTCCTGTTGCAAGGCCCTTGACTTTCAACTGTATATTGTTCTATACAAGGGCACCTCCTAAGTGTGCATGTAGTCCAGAGCCTTAACCACTGAAAATCCACCAGTTCCAGGGTGGAAGTAATGGCCATAAAGTTTTACAGACAAATCTTAATTTAAAAAAATAAATGTTGCAATTCTGGGCACAAATTGGTCTGCTAAGACCTCCATTAATTGGTTTAGTTTATACATTGTATATACTAGAAATGGGATATATACATACTAAATGGAACGGGTACAGAATAATCTATGAGATTGAAAACCGGCATATTCCGGTCACCGGGTGATTGATGCATCTCTACTACATACTGTACAAAACTGCACATATTTGTCAGCAACATGTGCATTATTTGGTAAATACAACCTAAATTACCACAACCACAACAGTCTAGAATTGTACTGACTGAGTATTAGGTGTGGACACAACCCAGACGTGAGAATACAAGCAACATCATCATGGTCCGTCAACCTAGAGTAGCTGCATGTAGTGTTTATATAGTGGAACACAAGACACCTTAAGGTCAAGACGCAGACTCAAATGACTTGTAAAACTGAGTGAGCCCAAATCCGAGATATACTTGCAAACATCTTTCAAATATTATAGTTTATAAGTTGCAAATCGTAGGAACACAGAGGTCGACAAATATCAGCTACGCCAAAGCTGACTTACTTATACTGCACAAATTTATGTACTGGCTTTAGGGCTGGGTTACGTAACCATCGCTTGTGATATGAAATATATTGTTTCTTCCATTTCATAAAACGTTATCTCCAGAATTGGTCTTTTTACTACACCATTATATTTGTGTCACATTTAGGAATGTTCATACTTTTTTAAAACCCAAACAGAAATCCAGGTTTGTACACAAATATAACGTCAATGACAAACCCATATCCTAACAGAAACTCGCTTCTAGACTTGTTGCCTATAACAGTCTTTGGTCCAGAGCACACTGCGTCCGTTACTTCCAAAAAACATCTGGATCACCGAATCACCTGAGCACAATACGTTCCACTGTGTGATGGTCCATCCCAGAGAAGTTGATGCCACTTCTGGACATGGTTAACATAAGGCTTCTTTTTTGCACAGTAATGTTTTAAGTGGCATTTGTGAATGTAACTCCGTGTCGTAGTGCTTGATAAAGGTTTGCCAAAGTAATCCCTTTCCCATGTGGTTCTATCAGCCAGTGATGAATGCGGTTCTTGATGCAGTGCCATCTGAGGGATCGGAGATCATGGGTGTTTAGTGTAGGCTTGCGCCCTTGGCCATTACAGTAAAATTCTTTCTTGAATCTAGTACATACTGTATGTTTATGCACTATAGACATAGAAATAAGCAAATCCCTTCCAATTTTTCTTTGTAGAACATTGTTTCTAAAAATTTCAGTTGTTTTCTCAGACATTTGTTGACAAACTGCAGATCACCTGCCCACATTTGCTCCTCAAACACACACTACTTTTGTACCAAATCAGTTACAATCACCCACTGACATCACCTGTTGAAATATTTATTTATTTATTTATTTGTTTAACCTCATTACGAGCCCTAAATTACGCCCGTCCCAATGTGCTACAGGCCTGAAATGCAAGACTGGATGTTTATTAACAAATGAAATGAAGCTGACCAGAAAAAAAAAAACATTAAATATCTTAAGGTCATACTGTCACCAGTGAAATAAAAGTCAAGGTAAAAGTAAGGAACACTGCATTTTTTCATTTACATTTTCCATACTGTTCCATATTTTCTGATTTGGGGTTGTACAAATAAAACTTTGAATTGTGAATCGCCTCTTAATTAATATACCTTTGCACTGAATGCTCAATAAATTGGTCACTCTCCATGTGCAGTGAGTTACCCACATATTACACGTGCTCCAGTTCCAGCCTATTGCAAACTAGGCCGTTTTTGATTGCTTGTTTGAATCCGCAATCACAACACCGCCTGGCGAAATCCTTATGCAACAAACTGTAAACTGCATTTACTCTGCAGACTTGCCCTTTCTGGCTAAAATGCTTCCTCCCTTGTAGACTCTTTCTCTCTTTCTTCCAGGAGTATGTCCTTCACTGACACGTACTCTTGTGTTATACTATTTTTTATCTTCATGATGATGCACTACTCTGACTACAAATAATTCCAACAGCAACACCTAAAACAAAATTTCCCCATTTTTCTAGGCATCAGACGTGGATGTGAAGTGGACAAGGAGAGATGCTGAATGTATGGGCACAACATGGGAGAGCAAACAGGATTGTGTTTCCATTGTGCACATGTATATCTATATATAGATGTATTTTTTTTAAACCCGGCCATACAGTGAAGCAATAAGTGAACCGCGATATAGCGAGGGACGACTGTAATTGCATTTAAATTATCAAGTGCAACCTTTCTATGCAGCCTAAACACAATCTGTGCACTCTCATTCCCTTTTACTCAAAATGACTACCAACCCAGAAAATGGCCACAAGCACTGTTCAAAAACAAATCACCTCTATGGTTGGGTGCACGCCATTGGTGAGAACTCATTTTCCTGAAAGACTACTTGTATAGCAATCCTGTCATGGATTCCACTGGACAAAGGCACTTAGCTTGTCTTCTGAGCCATCAGAACATGAAGCCAGTGCTTATATTTTTATATATATATATATATATATATATATATATATATATATATATATATATATATATATAAAGTCATAAGATTTTGCCTGGGTTAACTAGGGAGAGGTTAACCATTTGGTTGGTTGGGTGTGTCTGGCTAGATGTAGCTTTCCTACATTACAGTCCATTATGTTGGCAAAAGCATGTTTCCATTCAATATCCTCAGCAAAACTTTTTTTTTTGTTAGAAAAATAAAATCAATGAAGGTTGAGTCAACAATAAAACATTTGTTTTCTCTCCTCACAGTGCTATCAGCTAACCAGATTTCTTATGTTTTATTTTTCACATAACGTTCATACAACTGGCCCAAATAACGTTTCACAACGGTGATGTTAAGAGTCCAATATACTGAATTACAGATCTAAACAAGACCAATGTCCAATCACAACTTTCAATTATTTCCTGCTTTATTTTCCTTCCATTTAGTATTAAATGTATTTATTTTTTGCACTGACACTGCAATCCAGACCTTGCAAATCTGCAGTTACATATCAAGCAGCTTATTCTCCAAAAAGAATAACAATATGCCGCTCCGGTAGGATTTATAAACGCAGCCAAAGCACTCAAATTCGTGAAACTAACGAAAGTCTATTGGGAGTGGATTTGGTATATTGGAATGACAGTCAATATAACATCCATTCAGGGCAATTCACAGGTGATTCAAGGAGACGTAAAGGCATGGATGGGGCTTTTATAAGCAATGTATTCACAATAGCATTTCTCTGACTTTGAAAGCTACAAATTATAGCTATATAATGTATTAACCTTCCGTGAAGATATGACAGTTAAAAGAGGAAACAAGTCATGGAATAGCCTTTTTATAACATTTAAGAATTGACTCACTTTCAATTACACTCGACCCACTTGTCCCTTTGTAAAATAAAATGTCCTTGTTTCAAACGTTCTGCAATCATTTCAGCCTACTTCTCCAGTACCTCTCAAGTCGATTTATAGTGTGTTCATAATGTATGCCTTTGAAACATGGTTTACACAAATAAATTCATAATCAGAACATTATGCTGAAAGTCCAATCTAATAACCTCACCAGAACAAATATTAACACCGAAATGAACACTGGATTGATCTTAATCTTGTAACCAATGTATTTGGAGCCACCTCGCAACCATTATGTCTCAAATAACAGCATCCCTGTCTGAGGACTCAGCGGTCTTTTGACTGCTCTAGTGGTGCTTTAAGTAGCGCTTGAAGCAGAAATTTGAAATACCGTCACTATTTTTAAATAACAATTTTGAATACCTTCATACGAGCCAACTGTAAAAATGTAAAAAAAAATGTAAAAAATGTAAAAAAAAAATGTAAAAAAAATGTAATAGTTCTTCTGTAGCACAGGATCGTAGGAAGTACACAGGTATTTCATTCTCCAAAATTCACAAGCATGAGAAAATAATGGGGAAACGTGTTAGAATTTATTTATAGCTAGGTTAGCTGTTACACTTTAAGAATAACATGGAATAGAGCCTTTAAGTAAAGTTATGGGAGAATGTGTGTAGTGATTATGACCTATTCCCACAGAATGAGATCCACTCTAGAAATGACAGAGACTTTTGAAGGTAACAAAGAAAGTTAAAGAAAAGTACCATTACTTTGAAAATCTAAGAAACACAAGTAAAAGTACTCCTCCAAATGTCTTAAGTAGTGGTTACACAGGATCTGGTAACCATAAGACATACTACGTGTCAACAAACGGAGAAACATTATTTTTCTCTCATGCACCGACACCTGTGACATCAAATAGAAGTTACCATTCTCACCGAAAGCGCCTCCTGCTTGGCATGTGACACATCTAAAGCCATGAGCATAGCATAAAGATTTCATATTTTACATTGGCACAAACACAGAAGGGTATAAGCACTGGTGCTAAATTATGGGCATCATATTAGTCACCCAAGATGACTCAATTTAATCATAAACTTTAATGTTTCAGCTGTGCTTTAGTTACTTTCCCACTGCAATCTACCACCATTAACTCACCGCTCAGATATATTTTAAATGCACAGGAATGCTTATTATAAACTCTACAAGTACTCTCCATAGAGCAAGTAATGGTATGAAGAGCTTAACGTGCACTTCACGGAAAGAGGAACATTGGAGATTCAGCAACAGAAATAATAGGAAGTGCATGAACTAATGCAACAGACTGAAAGTACCATTTCTGTCTTAGAAAATTCACTCAAGCAAGAGTAAAAAGTACACAAAACTAAATTACTCTTACACTCTTTTTAAATAAAGTAAAATGGTACATACCTACAGTATCAGGTGTTAAAAGTAAGGTCACCTCAATGTTTGCTAAAGCAGAATCTACCAGATTTAAGTACATAATGACTGCAAGAGTCTTCTACACTCATTGACAAAAATAATAATGATACTAATAACAACAACGCACCAAGAAGCAGCTGCTAGAATCGAATGAAACTTTATATATGTGTGAATGTAGTGATGTGTACAAGATTACAATATTAAAGCAAAAGGATAAGATATTGGGGAAAACTGTACCATTGAGGAGGCTCTAGTACCCTGATGGGCCACCTCTAGCCTGGATACAAGATGAGATACAGTTGGGCATACCGGTTCCATCTGGTATCCTGTGGCACATTTGCTCACAGATGTTGCAGCTGGGCCTTTAGATCCTGCACACTTGAAGTTTTTTTAAATGCTCGATTGGTGATAAATCTGGTAATCCAGCAGGCCAAGGAAATGTTGGAATTTAGCAAAGACATTCCTGTAAAACCCTTGCTTTGCTTGGACGAGCACTGTCCTGCTGTTGGAAGCCCTGCCACAAGAAGTAACGCGTGGCCACAGGATGTAATGCACATATCGCTGAGCTGTTAGTGTCCCTCATATCACTACTAGGGGTGATTGACTGTCGTATGAGATGGACTGTGGTGGCCTAGCGGTTAAGGTACTGGATTCTGAACCAGAAGGTCCAGGGTTCAAATCCCACCTCTGCCAAGCTGCCACTGTTGGGTCCTTGACAATTAAACCACAACTGCTCTGGATAAGGGCGTCTGCTAAATGCTGTAAATGTATTATCACACAGGCAGTTGGGGCACCGTGTTACTCCAAAGGCAGGATTGAAGTTCACCATGAAGCTCACCATGTGGCCTCCATACTTGAATCTGACCAGTTGTCGACTCCCATACAGATCCAAGAGATCATACAGATGATACGGTTCCAGTCCATAGCAGTCCAGGTCACGATACCACTGCAAACGAAGACGCCTGGAAATCGTCCAGGTAGAGACAGGGAGTGTGTAGCCACCTGAGACTGGATGGTGGACAACTGTCGGTGGTGTAATCATTTACATATCTGACAAACATAACTGCATGTCGAGTTTTGCAGCAATCTGAGATCTAGGTGCATTATTGTTTTGTCAATGAGTGTATTTGTAAGAACATTGTCGTGATTTACACAACTGAAAAGGAGAGGTTCAGGAAGCTCTAATCAAAACCCTTGATCCCTTGAAAGTTATATAGTTAATGCCAAGCTGCAAGCTCTTCAACAAAGTCAATGTAAGTCATTTAAGTGGATACTGCTGGTGCAAAATAGAAGATGAGCTCTACTGCGCTGAATGCTATAACGACTACAGGCATGTGCCATTTAATGACCGAATTATAGTCTGTGAAGCAGGATGTTGACTGAAATGGACGTTGACCAGTCATTACCATAGTTACATAGCATTTTTAAGCTACTGTAATGTAAATATAGAGTATTATCATAAGAAAACTGTATGCAAACAATATGTAAATGTGTCAGAGCTACCGAGAACACTAGAGGAAGAGAAAACGCCAGTGGAACACTACCATCTACACAGTATCCCTAATGTCACCGAATATTTAATTTATGGAAATTCACAATCATTACAAACAATACAATCATGTACTGTTTTGTCCCTGTCTAAGGGAACGCTGTAACACTGATGATGTGATGGACCTGATACTTTTGTTTGACATAGTTATGGACAGTATTACAAACATGGAAGATCAGCCAGATGATAGAGACTCAACGAGTGAAAGTGAACCAGTGTATATAGTCATAGGTGAGAAAGAATATACAGGTAGTGGAGGGACAAACAAAGGAGTACTACTTACATTAGAACAGGAATGTACGATTAGGAAAACTATTTAAAGCTTTTACAAATTAGTAGCAGAAAGGCATACACACAGACACGAGTAACTTGCACAAGTACCCAAAATCACCCTAAAAATCAGGAAACAAATGTAACTTTTCTGCAGAAAATGTTAATAACTATGGATTTTTTTCACATACTTTCACATCATAACATTATGTAATTAATTGCACCAAACTGTATGAAGTAGTATCAATAAGAAATATCAGTATCAATGACTATTGAAACTCACCCCTACTTTGAAGCAAATGTATTACTTTACTGGATTTACCAATAGTTATTTTAACCCATTTTAAAATTAATTTGCTTTCAAAATATTCTTCCTATAGTTATATATACACACAGGACAGAGGATTCTGGCCACATCACCCACCCCTATTATCAGTGTTTAAAAAGTGTTTGACACGTACAAGACACTATGAGAGGAAATATGTGTCACTGCACTTGTTTTTTGTCTCTCGCTTCTCATCCTCTAATCCTGTACAAGAGTGAGAGGGATGTTACACAGGCCTCTGACTGTTAATGCCATGAGGTCAAAAGCTCACTGTACAGACGTTATGAGGAAACATACACATACATTATATATACATATATACACACACGATTATTATATTAATATATATATTCTTATTATATATATATATATATATATAGGATATATATCTAGTATCTATATGATAATATATATAATCTATATATATATAACAACCCACACACACACACACATTATATATTATTTCATATCTATATCAATATATATGTTGTGTGTGTGTGTGGTGTGTGTGTGTGTGTGTGTGTGTGTATATATATATATATATAATATATATAAATATTATATATATATATAATCTATAGTATATTATATATATCTAATATATATATATATATATATAATTATATAATACACACACACACACCACACACAATATATTTATCTATATACACCCCCGCATATATATATATATATATATTATATTTATATATATACACACCTACGCGCATATATATATATAGTATATATAATATATATATATTATATAATAGAATCTATATATAATATATATATTATATATATATATATATATATATCTATATATATATACCACAATACATACATACATACTGCATCATACCTACTACACCCACACACCCACATATTATCACCACCTATTATATACACACCACACACACACACACACAAAAGTCTGCGAACCCTTCAGAAGTTTCTGTATTTTCTGCATAACTATAACCTAAAACATCATCAGATTTTACCCAATTGCTAATGGTAGTAAAAGAGAACCCAGTTAAACAAATGAACACCATATTAATACTTGGTCATTTATTTTATTGAAGTATTTTATTTATTAATTATCCAATATTACATATTAGTGAGTGGCAAAAGTTATGTGAGCCTCTAAGAGCAGCAAGTTAACTTGAAGTGAATTTGAGTCCGGTGTTTTTCAATCATGGGGATGACAATCAGTGTGAGTGGGGCACCCTGTTTTATTTAAAGAAACAGCGTCCTAATCAAGACTTGCTCTTCAATACCACGTTTGTGGAGCGTACCATGGCACGGACCCTGAACAACAATGGTGTGCATGGCAGCATGGCAAGGGAAAGCCACTTCTCTCCAAAAAAGACAGTGCTGCTCGTCTGCAGTTTGCTAAGATCACGTTGACAAGCCAGAAGGCTATTGAAGAATGTTTTGTGGTTGAATGAGACCAAAATAGAACTTTTTGGTTTAAAAGAAAAGCATTATGTTAGGAGAAAGGAAAACACTGCATTCCAGCATAAGAACCTTATCCCGTCTGTGAAACATTGTGGTGGTAGTATCATGGTTTGGGCCTGTTTTTGCTGCATCTGGGGCAGGACTTGCCATCATTGATGGAACAATGAATTCTGAATTATATTAGAGAATTCTAAAGGAAAATGTCAGGACATCTGTCCATGAACTGAATCTCAAGAGAAGGTGGGTCATGCAGCAAAACAACGACACTAAGCACACAAGTCGTTCTACCAAAGAATGGTTACAGAAGAATAAAGTTAATGCTTTGGAATGGCCAAGTCAAAGTCCTGACCTTAATCCAATCACAATGTAGGACCTGAAGTGAGCAGTTAGTGAGGAAACCCACCAACATCCCAGAGTTGAAGAGTTGAAGCTGTTCTGTACGGAGGAATGGGATAAAATTCCTCCAAGCCGGTGTGCAGGACTGATCAACAGTTACAGGAAATATTTAGCTGCAACTATTTCTGCACAGGGGGGTCATACCAGATACTGAAAGCAAAAATTCACGTACTTTTTCAAGTAACTAATATATAATATTGGATCATTATCCTCAATTAATAAATGACCAACTATAATATTTTTGTCTCATTTGTTTAACTGGGTTCTCTTTATGTACTTTTAGGACTTGTGTGAAGATCTGATAATGATTTGGGTCATATTTGTGCAGAAATATAGAAAATTCTAAAGGGTTCACAAACGTTCAAGCACCACTGTATGTGTATGTATATACATACATACACACACACACTGACAGTTGTATAAACTATTCAGTCTGGTGGTGGTGTAATGGTGTGGGGGTCATTTTCCTGGCACACTTTGAGCCCCTTAATACCAACTGAGCATTGTTTAAACACCACAGGCTTCCTGAGTATTGTTGCTGTCCATGTCCATCCCTTTAGGACCACAGTGTACCATCTTTTATGTGCCATGAAAAAGTACAAATCATCTCAAACCAGTATCTTCACATGACGAGTTCGCTGTACTCAAATGGACTCCACAGACACCAGATCTCAAATCAACAGAGCACCATTAGGATATCTGCAGAAACTGACTGATGCCATCATGTCAATATTTACCAAAATACAGTAGGGGTGGGTATTGAAAATGCCTTCCTGAGATTGTAGTTTACACCAAATTTAAAATGTATGTTCTTCCTTAAAAAAAATTGTATTTTGAACTGAAAATCTATGTAGTATACTGCGAAAATAAATATTGCGATATATTGCTGTATCAATTTTTTAGCACAGTCCTACAACACAGTAAGATTTTCATTAACATTTTGCTTAGTCAGCTGTATGCTGGCTCTGCTTGACATTCTTCCCAATCATCTTCAGTCCTTTCCAACAGAATCCCCACAGCCACACCCACTGCTGCCCTCATATGCACAACAAGGCATCTCCACCACTCCACCTCCGCACATCTCATTTCGCTAGCTCGTCTTCTCCCAATTACAGCATCCGTTCTCATCTCCCTGACAACAGATTCCATGAAGAGGCTACAGCAGATGAATAGATGGAGAGATGGAGCAAGGTAAGTGGATAAATCGACTGAAGCAGCGCATCCTCAGCACTATCCAAAAGCCCCCACAATCTGCTTAAGCAGCAGCACTGCAGTCTAGCAGCATCTACCACTATTTATCTACTCTCAAGAATTGATAACCACACTTTTTCTGCTGGCTCACTTGTGCTTGCTGTGAACCAATGACGCCGTCTTGTTGCCTTTTTCCTTTTTTTAACCATTGAGTTTGCAAAAAGAGGGAAGTGACAATGAAAAAAAAAAAAGCAGAAGTAACTCCACCCTGGCCATTTTTGTGGCTTTCAAATGAAACGTTTGCTTTGGGTAGCCATTTTACGTTATGAAAAGTTGCCCAAGGCATTACGCTTCAAATAGAAGGGGTCATGTTAGGCCAATATACAAGATGTGTGAGGGTGTGTACAGCCACTTTTATGTTAAGTAGTAGTAGTTCGATTAAAACTAACTTGTCTTAATGTAGTGTGTGCATGTACATGGGGATCTCCAGGGAAAACTGCCACTGGAGGCCAGTTTAGCGTCACATGTATGAGATAATACAATGAGAAAAACAGTCACAGGCGGCTGCAATTATCGCACAGCATACACCACCACAATACCTCCCTAAAAAAATACAAATAAAAAAAACACAGATGGAGCACGTACAACACCACACACAAAGCGGCTAACAGGTGCAGTCAAAACCCACGTGCAAACCTGCAATTACCTCTAAACTAATGTGCTGCTTTTCAAGAGTCTTACATTAGCTTACTTCACTCTGGCACTTGAAGTGGCAAATATTTTCCTAGTCTGAATAACCCATCGTAAGATGGGGATAGAAAGACACAGATCCCACATAAATCAGGGTACTGAACAGACTTAAACAAGCCCCTGTATAAGCACTTGAGATCTGTATATACAGTCACAAGGCTCTTTAATAAGACAAAATGCCGTCTTACCAAAAGACATGTTGAATCAGCAAGAGGTAGTATGTGGAATCACCACACACTTTCCCAACGTGACTTACACTCCGTCACGGATACGTTAACACTTTGAATGGTATGACATGCACTTTGAAGTGCAAATTACCAGTGTCTGGATAATAA
This sequence comes from Ancistrus triradiatus, assembly GCA_025084515.1. Classification (NCBI taxonomy): domain Eukaryota; kingdom Metazoa; phylum Chordata; class Actinopteri; order Siluriformes; family Loricariidae; genus Ancistrus; species Ancistrus triradiatus. The sequence continues at coordinate 121,420 of JAJAGP010001476.1, forward strand.
TGCAATAGTGCGGCAGGGTAATTATTAAACAAATATGCGTTTTTCTGAGTCAGTGGGAGCTCAGTCATTACAGTTCTGTGCTAAGCAGAAGGTTACGGGCTACAGGGTACATTTTGGCACCTACTTTGGATTTAGGTCAAAAATTATAATATATACACACACACACCGATCACTTTATTAGGTACACCTTGGTTCTACACACTGTAGTTCTACAATTACATACTGTAGTCCAGCTGTTTCTCTACATACTTTGTTAGTCCCCTTTACTCTCTTCTCCAATAGTCGGGACCCCTACAGATCAGGTACTATTTGGGTGGTGGATCATTCTCAGAACTGCAGTGACATTGATGTGGTGGAGGTATTTTGATGGTATGAGTGGATCAGATGCAACAGTGCTGCTAAAGTTTTTAAACACCCTAGCATCACTGGTGGACGGAACATAGTCCACCTACAAAAATGTCCACCCACCAGCATCCTGTAGGCAGCATCCAGTGACGAAGATGACTAAGAAACTGTGCAACAACAGATGAGCTGCCGTCTCTGACTTTACATCTACAAGGTGGAGCAAAACTCCAGCAGCACTGCTGTATCTGATCCACTCATATCTGCACAACATGCACTAAAACACCACCACCATATCAATGTCACTGCAGTGCTGAGAATGAACCACCACCCAAATAGTACCTGATCTGTGCTGGTCCTGTGGGGGTCCTGAACATTAGAGGACGGAGTAAAGGGGACTAAAAGATGGACTACAGTCTGTAAAATGCATCTATACTGTAAGCAGAACTGAAAATGGACAATGAGTGTAGAAACAAGAAGGTGCACCCAATAAAGTGGCCGGTGAGTGTGTATGCATATGCTTCATTAGATACAACTCGTTAAATAGACATGATCGAGACGACCTGCTAAAGTTCTGATTTAAGTGACTTTGAACATGGCATGATCTACTGCCAGTCTCAGACACATCCATCTCTAGGATTTATGAAGAATGGTCTGACAAAGAGAAAATATCCAGTCAGCAGCAGTTCTCTGGCTGAAAATGCCTTGTTGATGCCAGAGCAGAATGGTCAGACTGGTTTGAACTGATAGAAAGACAACAGGAACTCAAATAACTGCTCGTTACAACACAGGTAGACAGAAGAGCATCTCTAAAGGTACAACATGTCAGACCTTGAAGCAGATGGGCTACAGCAACAGAAGACCACACCGGATGCCAATCCTGTTAACGAAAGACAGGCAATTGAGGTTACCAAAATCTCAGAGGAATATTTCCAGACCCTTGCTGAATCTATGCCACGAAGTGTTATGGCAGTTCTGAAGGTACAGTAGTTAGACATCAATCAGATCAAGCGATGGATACCTGTTCCATCTACTATTTATACCAAATGTTCCATTTATTAAATCATTTCACCATTCAACTTTAAAAAGTGCCCTCTTCACGTTCCTTCCCTTCCATATTCCATGGTGAGGGTCACGATGAACAAACAGCATCAACCCCCTTATGTTGCTTATCCCCTTATCATTATCACCATTTTACCCCTGATATTCCTGCTCAGAGGTACTGAGGGTTTGGAATCTACCCCGGAATTCACTGGGCACAGGCAGAGGTACACCCTGAACAGGGCACCAGCCCATCATAGGGTTCCTATGATAAGTCTACATTACAATCTGGTCCAGGATTTGAACCAAGGACAACCGAGATTGTTGTTGTTTATTGATTTATTTAACGTCGCTATCAGCAACAGTGGCCATGTTCAGCGACACACACTAGGTTATATCTACACACAAGGTTACCTCAAGACACGTCACATGTATATACACTCAAGTCAATGTCAAGTTAGCGTAATCAATTAACCTAACATGCATGTCTTTGAACTGTGGCAGGAACCCGGAGTACCCGGAGTAAACCCACGCAGACACTGGGAGGACATGCAGACTCCACACAGAAAGGACCCAGGCCGCTCCACCCTGGGATTGAACCCAGGACCTTCTTGCAGTGAGGCAGCGATACTACCCACGGAGCCACCGTGCCCTCGCAAAGAGAGGAACTGTGAGATAGAACCCCTGACAGTTTATTTTGCATGTTTGGATTTCTAGTTTAAACTGTCCTTCATGCAAAGAGGATGCAAAATAGCAGATTGTTTAACATGTTCCAGCTCCCGTTTGTGGTATTCCATTTGAATTCAACAGTCACGTATGGCATGAGTAAACAAATGCTTACGGGCAGGATACGTTTCAGAAAAGCGTCATCAGTGGTGCATTCCTTTGCTACCTAAATTCCACATGGGGGGGTGGGGGTTGGAGGAAGGCACGCATGCTTAGGTAATTTAGGGATATCACAGTATGAATCTGCTAACCAAACACATGACTTGATCAAATCCAATTACTTCAACCGGGTGCACTTGAAACTCGCTAAATTAGATGATGGGTTGAGGGTGAAGAAAGACGAAGCATGCTACAGAGCATCAATCGTTTACTTACACCACGTGGGCACCAGACATGGTATTTCATAACACTGCACGTTGTTTCAACATGAGCTTCTTCCTTCCCTGTCTTCTTCCCAGTTTTCTTTTCGTTTGCACACAAGCACACACTCCTACACGGGCCAAAATGTCCTCTTTCTTTCAACGTAAATGCCCTTTCTGCAGCCAAACCCGACAGAACACTGATTAGATCAACCTGATCAAAATGGCTATTAACGCATTATCTTTTGGGGAACACCCTTCCTCATAAAGGAGAAACTGAAACAGCAAAGGCAGAACTAAAACCATAACAGTCTGCACTTCAGTAGAGAATGAGCTAAAACATTATAACCTGGGACCGTGGTGGCCTAGCGGTTAAGGTACTAGACTATGGACCAGAAGTTTCAGGGTTCAAATCCCACCTCTGCCAAGCTGCCACTGTTGGGTCCTTGAGCAAGGCCCTTAACCCACAACTGCTTGGATTGTAGGATTGTATCAATTGTAAGTCGCTCTGGATAAGGGCGTCTGCTAAATGCTGTAAATGTAAATATAACCACCTGACTAATATGCCTTTGTAGGGATGTGCAATATTGACCCCTACAGATCAGGTACTATTTGGGTGGTGAATCAGTCTCACAACTGCAGTGACATTGATGTGGTTGAGGTATTTTGATGGTATGAGTGGATCAGATGCAACAGTGCTGCTACAGTTTTTAAACACCCTAGCATGTTGGACGGAATATAGTCCACCTACAAATGTCCACCCACCAGCATCCTGTAGGCAGCATCCTGTAAACAATGACGAGGATGACTAAGAAACTGTGCAACAACAGATGAGCTGCCGTCCCTGATTTTACATCTACAAGGTGGAGCAAAACTCCAGCAGCACTGCTGTGTCTGATCCACTTGTATCTGCACAACACGTACTAAAACACCACCACCATATCAGTGTCACTGCAGTGCTGAGAATGAACCACCACCCAAATAGTACCTGATCTGTGCTGGTCCTGACCATTAGAGAACGGAGTAAAAGAAACTAAAAGATGGACTACAGTCTGTAAAATGCATCTATATTGTACTCTTGCTCATAAAGGAGAAACTGAAACAACAAAGGCAGAACTAAAACCATAACAGTCTGCATTTCAGTAGACATTATGACCACCTGACTAATATGCCTTTGTAGGGATGTGCAATATTGACCAAAAATTATATCTCCATATTTTCTGGGACCTTATTGATAGCAATCAATAGACGATATCTTGGCAGTGTACATCTTGGGTCTATAGTTTCCAAAAGTTGTTTGAATCCATGTCTCTCACCCACCTGAATTGTCACCATGTCTTTCATGATACAAGTGTTGACAGCATTTGTTATATCTTGTCATCTGTTGCTTTTCTTGGACCTGCAGGAAGGTGTTGAGAAAAGTGGTGCACTGTGCACCACTGCTTGCAAAAACAATCTGCACAGGGTAGATAGAAAACCTCACTTACTCTCTCATTATGAATGTCAACGTCTTATGCAATGCAACTATAGCTAAACCAGAGGCATTCTCAAATCAAGTGCTGGTGTTTAATGCAGCAAAGATTTAAGGTGGGTTACAATCAGTAGCATTGGAAGAACACCCAGACATAGGGATGGGCAATTAATCGAAAATGAATCAATACCGGTATTCAGAACCTTTAATCGATGTAATCTTGCCTGTGTTGGTTATTTCTGTTTTATTTAAATTCTGTTAGTACTTTTTTTGTCTGCTTGTGCTTTGTGTTTTGTGACATTATTTAAAATGTCTTATGTTTGCTATAGTTATTTATTTTATACTATTTAGGGAACGGGCGGTTTACTTTAAAACTAAACTGTGACATTTTTCATTTCAAGTCATGTGTGCTATGCTTTTAACTGGTTGAAATATTCAATAAATAACCAAAAATAGTTAGTATGTTTTTCCTTATATTAAAATCACAACAATATGCACTCTCATTAGAAAAAAAATTGTCCCGGATTTAATACTGATATACTGACATATATAATAGGGATGCACCGATATTGAATTTCTTGGGCCGATACGATAACCGGTTTTTAGCACATTATTGTTGCCGATACCGATGTTAAAAACCGATAATTTAACCTTTCTGCATTTCAAATACAGTAAATCGTTTTTGCACCAAGATAAAATAATAATAAACAATTAAAGAATAAACAGTTAAATCAGACCTGACGATTACTGTAAACACAAGGTGCAGTTCACTCAAAGGGAAAACGGTTTAATTCCATTTTACTTTTTTAACCTTCCTTTTAAAAAGGTAGGAAACTGTTTAAGTCTTGAATTAGTACAGGCAGCAACAAGAACAATTAAGTGTATAAGAAAGCTTATGACTGAGAAGCTCCAAGAAAGAATAGAACTACATACAGAACTATACAGTCAGCATCATCAGATATTTTGCTTAATGAGTAACAGCCAAAAGAAAAATCAACGAAACATTCATATGTAAATATATAATAAATATTGGTTATAATATTGGCTAAAATTTGAATATCAGACCGATGCCGATATCTGAAAAAACTCCATATATCGGCAAATAATATATCGGCTGCTGATATATCATGCATCACTAATATATAATATATTATCTATATATAAATATAGAGCCCAGCACTACCCAGACAAATGTTCTACTATACTCCATTATGGCCGACAGTGGCACTGGAAATCTTGTGCAGATTATAGGAGGACTCTACTACACATCAACAAATCCTGGGGATAGCTGTACAGTTAATGAAGAAACTGAAGCTTAAACAAGTCAAAACATACCAAAAAAAATAATATGATAAGGTGAAATGAAAAATGATGAGCTTCTGCAAGAAACCGATTAAGGTTTCTGACTGACCTTCACAGTACAGTTCAACAGCGTTACAAATCTTTGGGTAGATATCAGATATGCTGTGTGTGTAAGACAATCCAAGGATATTTCGTAAATAGAAGCAGTCCAATATGAAGCGAGTTGAAAAGTAAACAAACACTGTTGGCTTGCTACAATCAATTTTGGAGCCTATGCTTTATACTGTCTGTCTGGATACCCAAGCAGTTCACATGTCAAATTTGAACCCCACCATCCGAACCTCCCCTACATAAATACAGTAATGCTTTAAAGTTTGTCAACCCATTACAATCTCTATATTTCTACAAAAATATGACCGAAAACAATCAGAATTTTTCAAAAAAACCTAAAAGTAGATGAAGAGAACTTCTGAACTCCAGTTTGAGTCAAATGAGGCAAAATGTTATACTTGCTCATTCATGTATTGAGGAAAACGATCCAATATTACATCTCTAATTTGAAAAAGTGTCAGCCTTTGCTTACATTATCTGGTGTGACTCACTTGTTCAGCAATAACTGCAACTAAATATTTCCATAACTTTTCATCAGTCCTACACATCAGTTGGAGGAGTTTTAGCCCATTCCTCCATACAGAACAGCTTCAACTCTGGAATGTTTTGGGTTTCCTCACATGAAATTCACATTTCCATTGGATTAAGATCAGGGCTTTCACTTTGTCATTCCAAAACATTAACTTTATTTATTAACTTCTTTTCCGTTTTATGTAGAACCACTTGCATGCTTAGGGCCATGACCAACTTTCTCTTGAGATTCAGTTCACGAACAGATGTCCTGATATCTTCCTTAAAATGTACTGATATATTTCAGAATTCGTTGTTCCATCCATTGTGGCAAATCATCCTGGCCTAGAAAAACCATGACATTACCACCATGTTTCACAGATGGAATAAGGTTCTTATCCAAGAATGCATTATTTTTCTTTCTCTCGACATAACGCTTCTCACTTAAACCAAAATACTCTATTTTGGCCTCATCCATCCACATTTCTTCCATCAGCCTTCCAGATTGTCCATGTGATGGGCAGCAAATGTTCTTTATGGAGAGCAATGGCTTTCTCCTTGCAGAAGAAACCATTGTTGTTCTGTGTTCTCCCGATGGCAGGACATGAACATTAGACAATGGGCGATGAGCCTGCATATGCTTAGAAATTATCATGAGGTCCTTTGTGACCTCATGAACTATAAAGGTTCACATGCTTTTACCACTCACAAATATGGACTACTGGATCATGTTCCTCAACAACTAAAAGACCAAGTATAATATTTTTGTTTTATTTGTTTAATTGGGTTCCATTGATTTACTTTTAGAACTTATATACATCCATTATTTTGGTTAATTTATACAAACATTAACACTTCTAAAGAGTTAAACTTTCAAGCACCACTGTATATGATAGAACACATCAGGTATTCCCAGTGTCCTCAAAAGTTTTACCCTAGAATTTTGTTCACTGGATAGATACAAGCCACCTTTACATCAAAAAACGTGCCAGATTTTGCCAAATTTGCCAGATTGCACCCTGAATGAAGGAACACACTCAAGGGAGTACTATTCTCCTATAAGAAACAGCCTACCGGTAATAGGCTTCAAATATATTCTGCAATTATTCGTTTCAAAACCAAAAAAAAAAAGCCAACACATTTTTGTCACTCATAAATGTCATATGACAACTCACTGGTATGGGACTAAATGGATGTCTAGCTGTCAAAGAGACATTACTGAGAAAGGGAAATGATCATTCTACAGCAACATACTGACCACAAGTACACTACTAGGAAGCTCAAGTCAATCAGCATAAGCATGTGCAGCTCCTGTGACCAGGGTTCAAGTCCAGGGCTGAGCTTGCAACATGAAGGTTGAGTGGCGTGGTTACAGAACCTCATACTAAAAGATCATACTGCAGTAACAACACCAACAAATCTAATATTAACTGTCTCTGCTTTTGCACTGACACTGAACATACACGCTCATTGGCCCCTTTATTAGATACACCCAAATATCTAATCAGTCAAATCACACGGCAGCAATTCAATGCATTTAGGTGAAATATGGCTGGTGAGTGTATATTCATTCGAAATTCCAACTCGTTGCCAATAGATTCAACTAACTCCCGGTAACAGTGTGATTTGCATAAGCATAAAAGCTCTTCACAGTATGCAGATGAGTGTGCACACCTACACCAAGTTTCACTTTCACAAATACCCATCTTTGCACAAGACAGTTGCTCCGCATAATATTTATGCATACACACTCACTGTTCATGCACCGTGTTCAAACTGGCACAAGGGTTCATTTCTTCCCACGTCATACAGAAACTTTACTAAACAGGATTATTTGATTATTATTCAAACATCCATTTCATTAAATGAATAGTATTCAAACATCTTACAAGAACGACTAGCTTGAAGCATTTCAACTGCCTTTGTTAGATTTATTTTGTAAATATTTACAACGGTTGATCAATGCTGCGGTGTTAAATACTGCCAACTCAATCACAGAACTGTTCAGGGAAGAAAGTTGCGATTTCATTTGGTTGATATGCTAAAATAAGTGCTCATAAGTGCTTTTGTCCATCAGGCTATCATAGCTTTTTGCAGTCTGTTAGTTGCTTTAAGGGACTGTGGTAGCCTAGTGGTTAAGGTCATGGACTATGAACCAGAAGGTCCAGGGTTCAAATCCCACCTCTGCTTGGATTTTAAGACTGTACTAATTGTAAAGTCGATCTTGATAAGGGCGTCTGCTAAATGTAAATGTAAGAACTCACTCTCTGTTTTGGGACTGTGGTAGCCTAGTGGTTAAGTTACTGAACTATGGACAAGAAGGTCCAGGGCTAAAATCCCACCTCTGCCAAGGTACCACCGCTGGGTCCTTGAGCAAGGCCCTTAACCTACAGTTGCTTGGGTTGTAATACTGTAGCAATTGTAAGTCGCTCTGGATAAGGGCGTCTGCTAAATGACATAAATGGAAATGTAAGTGCTGCAGCATCTGTTTACGTGTCTGAATAAAGGGTGACAGTGTTTGAGGCAAATGTTGTTATGGACTACATACTGGGAAAACCTTTGCCGTTCATTTGTGTAAGATGTTTTTAAGTGGCTAATGATATAGTCATGAGCAAAAGTGCTTCCATGTATTATTATTTTTTATTATTTATAATTGCTTTTAATAATAATTAATCAAAAGAAAATAATTCGACTGATAAAACAAAGCATTTGATTGATATTGGCATCAGCAGCCACAGCTGTAGTATCGGTATTGGATGTAGAAAAATGGTATCATTTTGGTTTGTAAACATACCGGTAAGCATGTCCACAGGCTCGGGTGTGGGACAAATCCCAAGATAATTAATAACTCACAATTATAACCAATTCCCAATGGAATAAAAACTAAGGCTGGGCAATTATTTGAAAATTAATCGAAACCAACAATGAGAACCTTTAACTGACGTAATCATGCCCATGTCAATTATTTCAGTTTCTGCTAACAGTTTTTTTGTTTTTTATTCAGTTAATACTTTACCCACTGTGCGCGTTTATGTACTGTCCACTTAAAAACATACCACCCCGTGTGTAGTCACGTGACTCTACCCTGTTCAGTCAGCGACATGTAAGCAACATGGAGAAGAACTCGAACACCGAGCAGGTTGTACCAAAGAGAAATGCTGTGTCCGTCATATGGACACATTTTGGCTTTAGAGAAGATGACACCGAACAAAAAGTCGTCAGATGTAACCAGTACAAAAAAAGTTGAAGAAACCAATGGAAATGCAACCAATGTCTATCAACACTGAGCACAATCATGTTAATGTGACCAAATATGAGCTGTGCATGGCTCAAAAAAAGACATGCCGACATGCGTCCAGCAACACGTCCCTCCACAAAGCAGCTATCAATAACAAGCAGTTATATTGATACACAATATGACAAGGATTCAAAAAAATGGAAAGAAATAATGGGCGCCATTTCCTACTGTAATGTGAAGGATATGGTTCCCATAGCAACAGTGGAGCTCAGTGGGTTTAAACACATTACAAATTACATGTCAATATTTCAAATATTTGTTTATGAGTCATTTTCTACTTTTCACATGGCATTATTTAATATGTCTTGTATGCAATAAATACAAGTTAATTATAGGAACTTTTTTAGGAAACTAAAACATGACCTTTTTCATAAGACATTTTCCATTTCAAGTGTGCTATGATTTCAATTGTTCAAAACACTCAATAAATAATCAAGTTCATTGATGTTTCCTTCACCTGTCATTTGATAATCAAAACAATATGCACTTTTTCATTACAAAAATGTCCCAGCTGTAATAGTGGAACACATGTACAGTACAACTTTTCTGCTGTGGGGGGGGGGACAAAGACATTGTTCATGTTCATTAATCGTAACTGGGTCGGTGGGTAGCACCCTCGCCTAACAAGAAGGTGATCCTGGGTTCAATCCCAGGGTGGAGCGGCCTGGTTCCTTTCAGTGTGGAGTCTGCATGTCCTCCCTGAGTCCATGTGGGTTTACTCCGGGTACTCCGGTTTCCTCTCACAGTCCAAAGACATGCATTAGGTTAATTGATTACGCTAAATTGGCCCGACCTGAGTGTATATAAGACTAGTATTTATGTAACGGTGTCTAGATATAACCTTGTTTGTGCCACTGAAATGGCCACTGATGCTAATAGCGACATTAAATAAATCAAACATTAACCCTAACCGAGGTAAAATGTTCAATTAATCATGATTTTGATTTGAGGTCACTCCCAGCACTAGTAAAAACTATCCACAGCAATATAAACTGAGCTAACTTAGTCGGTATAGCTGACCATCAAACTATAGCTGTCAAAATTAATTTGAAATCTGAAAATTCTTTGAATTCAATTTGAAAAACATACATTAGAAATGTAGAAAATGCCAATTCAACTTTACCATCTGTAATCCATGTCAGGAATGACTGCGTAATCACATACCAACACTTCATCCGATTTCCAAACAGTATGGACTGTAAATAAGCAGGAAATAAACAGATGAGCATCGTTTGGGAAAAGTTCTCAGAAGACCAGGGCATTTGAAAAGTGCTGTGTGAGAAAGAACGTTTATCATTCAACAACATCCAGTCTAGGGGTCTACATGGTGTCTATTCATACTGACGAGTTCTGAATACTGATTCTGAAATGCCATTTATTAAGGTCTTTCTACACCCTGGCTACACCACAGATGTCCTGCAAAAAGGCACGAAGAAATAAAAAAACCAAACAGCGTTTGTGAAGATATGCATCCATTAATGAAAGTGGATGGGAAAGAGCTTTCAAAACAAGCGTTTCACCCACTCTATCAATACCTTGTCAGGGTCCTGTGAGCAATCAAAATACATTTCACTCATTTCCTAACTTGTAATTCCACTGATAACAACAAACACCACCAACAATAATAAATAAAACTACATATTTGAATGGGTGACCTTTTAGATGCTGAAACACCCCTTTTTGTCGATGTAACACCACCAATTTTAAAAAACTGTATTCGTTGCTTTAAAGTCCATGTATTTTTAAACTTTTAAAGCATTTTAATATTTGATTCTAATTTAATTTTTGAGGCAAACTGACAGCCCTAACAATAACAATTAACTTTTGTAGCAGTTAGTGGCACATATCTGCTGCAGTGGAGAAATATAATACTCACTAAAATAAGAGCTACAATAAGAGCTCATCACCAGTCTGCAGCTTGAGGGTCACTGCTTTTCTGCCTCTTCTTAAAACCAGTTCATGTGTGTATGATTTCCTTACATGCTTAGTCAATAATTACAATTATTTAGGCAAGTAATTATTAAAAAGCATTACCGTATTTTTCGGACCATAAGGCGCACTTAAAATCCTTTAACTTTCTCAAAAATCAACAGTGCGCCTTTAAATGCGGTGCGTCTAATGTATGAATTAATTCTGGTTGTGCTTTCTGACCTAGAACCGACTGTTCTTCTGACCCTAGAAACCGACTGTAGATGGTTACAGATGGCGCTATAAAATCTTTGTCAAAATTTTTTTATAGCACGGTCTTTGTAGGTTACGAAAAGCTTACGGCCACCCGTAAGTCCAGGAAACATCGCTGAGTAATACGGTATGTGCTTCAAGCAGTAGGGGTAAGTTTGCATTCATTCATTTATTTTCGAAGCGGATTTCAAACTCAACGCTATCAGTCACGCAGTACAACATGGACATAGAGCAGCTGCGAGAGAATTCAACATTAACGAATCAATGGTACGGAAGTGGAGGAAGCAAGAAGACGCCCTGCGCCAGGTAAAGAAGACCAAAGAAGACCAAACTGAGCTTCTGACGGAACTTAAGAGTTTTGTTTCATTTTATGCGCCTTATAACCCGGTGCTTTATGTATGAAAATATACCCGTTAGCAGCCGATCGTTGATATTGCGTCTTATAACCCGGTGCGCTTTATGTCCGGAAAATACGGTAATAGCTGGATATTCAAGTGACCACATGCATCCTTAATACTTACAGTAACAAATGATTTGTAACATGCGTGTTGTGACAGAGGTAACAAGCAACCTACGTACTTGATATGAATACACGCAATTATGTTCAATAGCTCTTAAGTGAGTCCTAGTCAACCGAGACTCCTGCTGACCACATGCACAACGCTTCTGCAGAATATTCGGTCTCTTGACGGATCTTCAAGTTTCCTAAAATGATTATAATATAACATACTACATTATAAAACTGCATTACCAGCTAGCACATGTATATTACTTCCTCCTACTTGTAATCTGTAGGTGGTTTACAATCTATAAAAGGTACTGTGCAAAAGTCTTGCATCACCATTATATTTGTTGTTTTAGCAACAGTATAAAGACCATATAATACTGTAGATGACTGGACCCAGTTTTCTAACTTGGATTCGTCACTCCAAAATACTCTTCCACTGATCTTCATTCCAACCTTCCTAAGGTTTAGCATATCTTAGCCTTTTCACCCTGTTCCTCTTCCGAAAAAGTGGTTTCTTGGCTGCTACCCTTCCAAAAAGATCATTCCTGCTATTGCTCAAGTGTAAGGGGAAAACATACCAAATATTTACCTATAGAAGCTGTATTTTCTGTTGACTTCTAATAAAGACACTGAGAAATACTTATATATGGTTACTACACCATTATATATACACCACAAACAATGGTGTGTATATATAATCTAATTGAGACCTGACTTTTCCACAGTTCTGTTCATCACCTATGAAATACATGGACCCTCATCTATTAGTGGTGTTCTACTGCAAATGCTACAGACAATTTAGCAGGCAATGGCTATTTGCTAGCCCTGTGTTGCTAGCCTGCAATTTGAATAAAGCTAATAAACTATTTATATGACCGGTGTATTAATACTACTTTGTTTCAGGTTTGATCTAGTATACTCATTGACTATGGGGGTTATAATTCCACACTGTGCATCAGTGTCTGTAAAAAGTCTATGGAACAAATGCATTTTTAAATTATTTACATTCAAGTCATTTGTGGTAGTGTATTAATGTTAATAAAAATGAACATAATTAACAATCTCTAATGTGATCTTACATTACGTCTTTCATGGAAAATACCTTTCCTTCCACCCCTAAACTGTGCTTTTCCCCTTGGTAACTGAATTTTTTAATGTAAATTGTCATGGCCTACTGATATTTTTTTTCCATTTCCATGCCCCCCTCCTCCCTTATTTTCATGGGGAATATGTTCAGACAGATAAATCCATCAATATACGTTACATGTGTCCATGAGGTTTAACCAAGTTGTTTTGGTAAAGCAGTCCCTAATTACTTTATATAGCAAAGCCGGATCCTAATGATAAGTAATGATAAGTAAATCAATGTTTAAAACACTTACATTAAAGTACAGTTGGCCAAAATCATTAACACAAAGCTTAACCTATAATAAAGTGTTGAAAACTCATGTAATTTAGTGAGTAATGAATTGAAACTGAAAAGTAAAAGCAAAATACTTACTCTATTGGTGAACTAGGGCGCTAACATAGCTGCTAAGCTCACTGCAGTCTCTGTTCTGGAGCATTCAATTTCCATTTTGCTTTCAGTTGGCTCTTATAAACTAACTTTTTTAGGGCCCATGGAGACTTAATTGCACTAAGAATACAATACTGTACATGTAAAAACAAAGACAAACATGACAAAAACAGCAGAAGAATCCACCGCGTCCGCCACCTTGGTGGCCAACAAGGTGAAAATATCCCCGGGGCAAAGGCAAGCACTTGGTGGCGCCGGATGGGGCTATGCAAGGTTGTGTGGTGGGGCGTCCTTTGAATCAGGCTACTTTACTGGTCAAACCCTGGAAATCACTGTGTTAAACTGGAACCGTGAATCGGAGGTTTCAGCCAGCTGAACCGAGTCACCCAAGCTCGACTCGTACAAGTTTAAAAGCAAATTTGGCGAGTACGAGCAAATGATGAAACTTGGAGAGACAAATATTTCTAGTCAAAATGCATTGAGAACTGAATCCAACGAGTTCCAAGGTGGTATCATTGTATATTAGAACTGATCTTTGTTTATTGAAGTAGACATGTTTTTAGAAATTCAATCCATTGGTGAGCAAACAGTTGGTTCTTGTATTCAACATGGATGAGAGAAATGGGCAGACGTAAAGACCTGTGCGACTTTGACAAGGGCCATATCGACAGACAACTGGGGAAAAGAATATCTCTGAAACAGCAATTCTTGTGGTGGCAAATCTCCACCAACAGTGGTCCAAGCAAAGACAAATCATGATTCAGTGACAGGGCAACAGACTGTCTTGTCTACTCTAAACCAACAGTAGAGCTACTGTGGTACGAGTCACAGAAATGTTTAATGCTGCAGCAGCAGTGTGTCAGAGTGCTAACCTGTTCACCTTCAAAAGAGCCTACGTTGTTGAAATTGGACTTTAAAGCGATGGAAGAAGGTCGTCTTGTCTGACAGATCCCGTTTTCTTTTACAGCATGTGGATGTTCGTGTGTGTGTTCGCTGTTCAACCCTGGGGAAGTCAGATCACCAGGATGCACTGGGGGAAGAAAACAAGGTAGAGGAGGGAGTGTGATGCTCTGGGCAATCTTCTTCCATCTTCCAAAAGCCTGGGTTTAATGCTGGAGGGCATACTGTAGTGAATTTGGACAGTGGACAGAGGCTAGCCCTGTGACCAGTCTGCAGCTACACAGCCCCACACTCTGCAGAGTGGGTTGTACCAGTGTTGTCACACCGCGATTCCGTAATTAACATAAATATTTCTGTGCTTCTGGGATTTAATTCATACAGTTGATGAACTTTGGTTGTCCCTCACCATGTCGCCAGTCCACTGTTTGTTCCTACAAAGGGTTGGGCGATATATACTGTCTATGATAATATCTTAATTGTCTTAACGATGGGCGAGCTGACATCATCCAGTACGTCACTCACTTTGTAAAAAAAACAATCCCCCAAGAGTTCACATGTTCACCATGTCATGTAGCCATGTAGGATAGACTACCGCACATGAGCACTGAGTGCAGGCAGTGTGCCAGCACCTCAAATAAAGCAAGTGTTCTACGAAAAAGTGCATGGCTGAAGTTAAAAATGAGTGAACAAACTTCGCACGGACAATATACAAACACCACCAGGTTCACGGTCTACATTTTATTTAATCATCACTAAAATGAAGGCGGTTTGGTTTTGAAAAGGTGGATGTTGCTCAAAAGATGGCAATCTGCAAACTGACGTCAGAAATCGGTTGTCGTTGACAGCTCAACAACTAACTTATTTCTCCAGAATATCAAAATTATGACAAGCTTCGGGAGTCAGCTATCAACAACAGTCTTACACCAGCTACGATACTAGCACAAAAACACACTAAGCAAACCTGAAAAGCGACAGATGGCACAGTATAACAAATGCTGTCACCAGTTACATGGTCAAAGACAGGGTGTCAATTCAGGCAGTTAAGAGAGACAGGTTCAAACAACCTTTGAATACTTTGTCCCCAAGATATACATTGCCAAAGTATCATAGTATCGCTATCAACTAAATCCCAGAAAATATCAAGATATCAAGCGCCACTTTAACTGGGCTCTCTCAGTTCCAGTGAGTACCCACTGATGGGAGGGAAAAAAAAGTTTCTCCAATCCAGTTGTCTGGCCATGACAATTTGATTCTTGTCAAAGTAACGCAGACAAAGTCTGGCCATTTTTACCATCCACCTCATGGTCTACAATTTATCCAATGAATCCCAGACGTTTACATTTACATTTACAGCATTTAGCAGACGCCCTTATCCAGAGCGACTTACAATTGATACAATCCTAGCAATTGTGGGTTAAGGGCCTTGCTCAAGGACCCAACAGTGGCAGCTTGGCAGAGGTGGGATTTGAACCCTGGACCTTCTGGTCCATAGTCCAGTAACTTACCTGCTAGGCTACCACAGTCCCACAGTTATAGTATTTGGTATTTGATCCATGACTGGTCATATATATTGAACAGTGTTTCTGCTGGTAATGTTCCACCCACCAAAATCTTAACCAAAAACACTAAATCAAT
>JAJAGP010001476.1:137419-189029 GCA_025084515.1 Ancistrus triradiatus
GATGCAATTTCAAGGTCTGACTTCCCAAATTCTAGGTAAGATGAACACTGAAGCACTGGGGACAGGCAAACTACTGATCACACAATTCAGCAGCCTGTAAAACAATAGTTATAACCGTCACTGAAAGATAACTAGCCTTTATTATTCAGTGTATGTTCAACTGATCCTGCCAGCTTTGCCATTAAAAAAAATAGGCACAACAATTTTATCGCATGAAGTAAGTATGAATCACATTACAGGTAAATGCATTTCTTTAAGAAAATTATGTTAGCAAGCCTGAAATCTGCCACAGCTGTTTCTCGATGCTGCCGTGCATCAGAATAAAAGCCCCATTCTGGAACTGCCCTCTAAAGTTGGAATGTGGGAGGAAGCCAAAGTACCCATATCCATTATAAGGTAGAGAGATGCTGTCTGAACACCTGTGTTCTCCTACTAAGCTGAGATGTTTCCATTAGCCTGATGCACAACTAACCAGGTATTTAGAAGACATTGTTTATTGATCCATTATAACTTTTTACACTTTATTTAGTACACCTTGCTAGTAGCGAGTTGGACCCCCTTTGGCTTTCAGAACTGCCTTGATTCTTCAGGGCACGGATTCATTGGAAACATTCCTCAGATTTCAACACGATAGCATCTCGCAGTTGCTGCACAATTGTCCGCTGCACACCCACAACGCGAATCTCCCGTTCCACCACATCCCAAAGGTGCCCTATTGGATTGAGATCTGGTGCCAGTGGAGGACATTTGAGTACACCGAACTCCCAGAGTACGTTTATGCACTAAATTATCCAATCATAGTCAGATTTCTTCAGTTTTCTCATTATTCAACGGGTCTTGTATACAGCATACTCCGATCTACAAATCAGATTAAGAAATCAGATAAAAGAGAGCTGCTTTTCACCCCAGGAATCAGACTACTCATAGCATGTATACCAGTAACCAGATTATAATCAGCATTTTCATACTGCGCATCTGCATGGCTCTTCCAAAACCGTTTCCAGGAACACATTCTTAAGACCGGGTGTTATTTCGCCTCTTTTTCCATTGACTTTAGCAGGGGTTTTCTCGCTGGATCTGGCAAACCCCGGAATTAAACGCCATTACACCACCAGCATCCTGAACTGTTGACACTTCTACTTCAGCAGGTTGTCTTGACCATATCTACATACCTACATGTATTGAGTTTCTGCCATGTGATTGGCTGATAAGATATTTGTATTAAGGAGCCGTTGAACAGGTGCACATAGAAAGAACACTGAATAATGACAAAAACAAAGGAAGTAAAAGTAGAAGAAATATTGTAACAGTACACAAAAGTAAAATTAAAGCACAAGTATAATACAATAAAACCTAGTAAAGCAATGGAATCTAATAGCAAATTTACATAAATAACAAGCATACTCGAATAAAATATCAATAAGTCAGTTGTATAGTTGTAGAATGGATTATGTCCAGTGCATTTCCATGGAGAGTTAATTCCATGATTTAAGATCACCTTAAAGGCAATATCGTATCTCTTTTTATAATTTGCCTAAGGCACAACAAAGTCCTAAACTAGATGAACTAAGATGTTGTAGCGATACATGTTCAGAAAGACAATCAGCATTGATTAAGGGCCCTAGACTACTGATTGCACTAAAAACATTAAAATAAGTTTCAAACCAAGAGAGGCTTCAGGGTGGCGTGCTCATTTGTTTAACATGTGTTAGGACTCTTGACGCAGCATCTTGTACAAGTTGCAGCCCATGTTTTTTTGGGCAGACCACTTAAAAGATAATTGCAATAATCCAAGTTGGGGAAAAAAACAAAGCTTTCCAGCATCCTTGTAATTCAATAAAAGTGCCTTGTCTGAAGGCTGTTTTAGTTAGAGTGTACCTTAAAACTAAAGTCCTTGTTTCATAAGGAGCCCACACTTCATGTTTCAGGTTTAATTTTTTTTTTTCACGTGGGTTCCCCAGATCAGGTACCAATTTCTGTCTTTAATGCCTAGTGACCAATAAAATGTCTGCTCCATTCAGGCTCAGGGTTGCAGAGGCACCCCAAAGAACACAGGGCACAGACGCAAGTGTCCCCTGGACAGAATGCCAGTCCATCACTGGATTGCCATTATGATTGAGGATAATATGACCAACTGGAAAGACATGAGTACAGAGATGTAATGGTATTAAAGCAGACCCTTGAGCAACACAACAGTTAATAGAGAACCTCTCAGATACATGGTTACCAAGGATAATCACATTGTTTTCCAGAAAGGAGGAAAACCATTTCCAATTTCAGAAACCCCACTTTTAACCTGCAGTCTACATAAATGTATGTTATGGTCTATAGTACACAATGCTAAACCAATATCTAAACTGAGAGGTAGTTGTTATCAGATTTCATTCTTCAGTCATTAACTGCTTTTGAAGTAAAGTCAGTATTGTGTACAACTCTAAAACCAGACTGAAGTAAAAATAAAGGGAATTACCAATCAAGTACAGTAGTACCCCAGTTCTCGTGATTAATTTGTTCCAGAAGGCTTGAACAGAACAGGACGGGTACTGAGCAATTTTCTCCCATAAGGAATAATGTAAGGAATGAAGTGCCGCCAACAACTTTCCTGCTTAGACTCAAGATCCTGGAGTGACTCTATGTCGAACTACTTAATGCTGATGTGCATATTTTGCATTTTATTTGAACTATGACTCCATGACTTATTAGCTTAGATAAATTTGTTTCATTCTTAGATTTATCATCTACACCACCCAAGGAGGTCCCTTTTTGAGTCTTGGTCCTCCCAAGGTTTCTTCCTCATAACACTTAGGGAGTTTTTCCTCACTACTGTCACCCTAGGCTTGCTCAATTTGGGATTGGACGTAGATATTAGGAGATAATCTAAAATTGTAAAGTTGCTCTGAGACAATGCTCCACTGTAAAAAGAGCTATATAAATAAACCTGACTTAAATTTAATTAACATGTTCCAGAGCCTCAAAAAATCCACACTGTATAAGGAATTATATATGTTATGTTATATATATTAATGGAGTTTTATTGAACAGGTGCTCCCTGATTTACGAAGGGGCTATGTTCTGACAAATTCATCATAAGTTAAATGCATCATGAACTGATGAGTTTAATATAGTCTATACTCTGGCATAGCGGAGCCCATTACACATTAACATTTATATTTACCTACAACTGGGCAAAATAATTATCACAAGGCTTATTTTCGAAAAGTGTTGAAAAATGTCATGTAATTTAGTGAGTAATGGATTGAAAGTGAAAAGTAAAAACACTTAATCTACTGGTGAACTATAGGGCACAAGCATAACAGCATTCAGTTCGTTTTCCTTCTGGTTTTCTCTTATAACTAACCTTTTTAGGATGCATGGAGACTTATTTGCACTACGAATACAGTACTGTAGATGTAAAAAATAAAGAAAACACGAGAATCAAAGCGCAGATCTTCTCTGAGCAACCGCTGTTGCGAATCTGAAATTGCTAAATCACTGTGTACTGACTATGACGAATTACAAGGTGGCCGAGAACCAAGATACCAATGCATTCATTATCCTGTTTGAGTTTTTTTTCTGGATTTTACCCATGAAGGCCAAATTCTATACAGAGCTATAATTGTTATGAACACAAGTATCAACAGTATTTTAAAATTAGTTTTATCAGAGCAGCTTCTAGAAGGTCTGTAAAAATTCCAGCATCTGCAGAACTGTATACTACATCCAAATTTGATCAAGGGTATCTCAAAATGCCATGAAAGCCGAGGTCAAAGGTGCAGGTTGATGACTGGCTTTAGAGACCGTCATCCAGAGCCATGTCTACTGTTCTAATAGAACCCATCTCATAGTTACAGCTCACTATGGACGCTGCCTCAACAGTACCTGGGATACTAGATTTAATATGCAATATTTTATTGTTTTAAAAATGCCACAAAATCCTCACATTCCAAGGGAGCTGCACTGACTACACTATTGGCAAAGTGATCAATGTCAAGTTACTGAGTGCACAGACTTAAACAATATTGGCCTACGCTAGGCTAATGAAGCAAAGCTACCCGGAGCAACATCCACCATAATCACCATCACTACCTGTCTCTTATAGTCACTCACAAACACACTGTTGCTGTACGCTGAAATGGCCAACACACACCTCCTAGATTCATCGCTCCACTTGTCTCTCTCCCTGTAAAGTTTGGCCTTGGGTGCAAATACTAAACATGCCCTTAGATAACTGATCATATGCACTACATCATTTTCACACCATCAGCAGCAATTACATGTAACACCATTTACTAAATTATTTGGAACATTACAAGACCAACATGTTATCAGCCAAACATATGATTATATAATCTCTGTTACTCATTTGAACAGCAACTGCCCATACAGAAGCACACTGTAGTTCTACAATTACAGACTGTAGTCCATCTGTTTCTCTACATACTTTGTTAGTCCCCTTTACTCTGTTCTTTAATGGTCAGGACCCCCACAGATCAGCTATTACTTGTTTGGAGGATCATTCTCAGCACTGCAGTGAGACTGATGTGGTGGTGGTGTGTTAGTGTGTGTTGTACTGGTATGAGTGGATCAGACACAGCAGTGCTGCTGGAGTTTTTAAACGCCATGTAATTTATTTGACACATTACCACATCTTACACTCGTTGTACAGTTTGTTAGTCATCCTCTAATCCACTGGTTCCCCAAGTTTTCGGGAAGCTTTTGTGTAGTTGGGACATGTTACAAGATACATAACGCATGTCACTTGAAATGATTCCATTGTAAAGGTGATTTGTCACAATATTTTGATTTGTTCTATATGAAGTTGCAGTACTGTATAAATTACAATGTTTAAAATAAATTCCAGTCGAGTCTGGAGGTAAAAGATGTATACGTGTGTCAGAGTAAGGGGGTCTCGAATAGTTTTATCTACAAAGGGGGAGCACCGCAAAAAAAGCTTGGTAACCACTGGTCTTAACCACTGCTGGTAAATCAGTGCTCACAAGATGCTGGTGGCTGTACATTTTGGTAGGTGGGCTATTTTCAGTCCAGCAATGACACAAAGATATTTAAAAACTCCAGCAGTACTGCTGTGTCTGATCCACTTTTATCAGTGCAACACCACCTAAATAGTACCTGATCTGTGCTGGTCCTGACCATTAGAGAACAGAGTACAGGGGACTAAAAGTATGTAGAGAAACAGATGGACTACAGTCTAATTGTAGAACTATAAAATGCATCTATGTGGTAAGTGGGACTTATAAAATGGTAATGTACCTAATAAAGTTCCTAGTGAAGGAAAGAATAAATAAATACATATACATTAGGAAGAAATCTTTAAAACAACCCAGACAAATCTGAGAGAATGACTCCTGAAGCATATTATCCACAGTTCATCAAATAATGAATATGTGATAGGCGAACTGCTGTATAAATGGCCCTCACCACAAGTGAACGGAAACTGAATACAATGACTGTGTACCAGTAATGCTACTTAAAAGTAACATGTACTTTACTTATATTTTCAGTCTGCTTAAACTACAATTATCAATGGATAAACAAACCTGGTTCAAGTGGGGTAACTCAAACTTTGAACCATATAGATATTAGTTAGCCTATACAAATCTCTATGCATTACTCGCAGTAGCTACTTTACAAAGGCTTACAGACACTGAGTGGCCACTTCATTAGAGACATCTGCCATTCCGCGGTTGGAGCCTCCCTTTAAATAACGCATGGTCATCGGTGTTAGACTAGGCAGTGCCAGAATTTCAAAAACTGCCAACCTTGTGGGGTTTCAACGGTGCTGAGAGACATAACAAGAATGGCGTGATGGAGGAAAACAGCCAGCGAAAGGGGATCCTGTGGACGTAAACAACACATTGACGCAAGGGGTCTGAGGAGCTTGTTAAAAATCATTATGATGAACAGACGGTGCACAGCCAAGCAAATTGCAGCCAAACACATGCTGGTGTTCCAACTAACATGTCCGAACGCACAACTAATCTTTTACAGGATGAATAGGTCAACAGCAGATGACCACTTGGAGTGCCACTGCTGTTTAAAGAAAGCAAAAAGGCAAAACTCCAGTGAGAAACAGACCAAAAAAAAAATGGATCACTGAAAAAACATTTCCTGGATGTGACGGGAGAGACAGAATTTGGTGCAAGCAGCACAAATCGATTAACTCTTCCTGTCAGGTGTTAACAGTTCAAGCTGGTGGAGGTAATGGTGGGGGTATTTTCTCGGCACACCCTGGGTTGTTACCGTACCCTCTTGGGCTTACCTAAGCACTCTGGCCGACCAAGTTCACCCTTCATTTCAGCTGTTTACGCTATGGCAGAAGGACACACTCAGCAGTACAATGCACTACAGCACAAGGATCCTATAGTCATTAATTAGTTCCAGGAACACAATAGCAAGCCTCGTTTTCCTGGCCTTCACAGTCCCCAGATCTGAATCCTGCAGAGCATCTCTGGGACGAGGTAGAACAGGCTGCTCAGAGCATGTCAGCACATCCATCTCATTTGCATCAACTGTGAGAAGCTGTCCTGTCTGCATGGGTCAATATTCTTGCAGAACAATTTCAACACCTAGAAGAATCTACGCCATGAAAATTGCTGCCGTTGTGAAGGCCATACGCTACTCTCTCCATCTCACCAGCACAGCTGTTCTGAAATATAAAGTTAACTTACGAGTTGAGCAAAGGAACCTTAAACAGTTTGACGCACCTGACATTCGGAAGTGAACGTAAATTTGGGGGAAATGCATTTGTAATGTGTATGAAATCGTCTGGAGCTTGCGAGGTAGACTTCATTCTCCCTCACGGAGCAGCATTTATGCATGAGATCTTGCAGTACCACAGTTGGCCACAATTGGATTTCCGATAGAAACCAGCGAGGCGCTGTAGGGCAGTGAGAGAGTAACGGGCTATGCTGTCCACACTGAAATGATGATTTTCAATCACATTCGACGATTGCTTAGCAATTTTATTTATTTCACAAATACCAAAGACATTTTTATTAATGTGAAATACTATTTCAGCGAACTGTATGTCAATAAAAGGGACTTATAATATGAAACTATGCTTCGACGAGGCACTTGAACATATAATTCACCGGCTGATTTCATCTGTGATCCCTTTCCAACAATCCCGAGCACGGAAACACCCGAGAAGACGAAAATAGCCGAAGTGAATCGAAGGAGCAAGACGAGGCGCTACTGGGCGCTGTCCACTAGCCAAGGCCCTGAAATTCACCTATTCATTCAAGCACCATCTCCACAGGCTGAAAAAACGCCAGCGCTAACCTCAAACCATGTGACCAGTGCACCGACCACAACGGCGTTATGACTGAAAACCCCGTGCGCAATTGGTACACGTTCTGGGCTACTAAGGATTCTATGGAAGATGGCAGGTCCTCACGTAGCTACGCTTCACAAACCGAAGGGTGATATAAAAGCAGTCATTTCACCGAATCACACCGCATACATCGCCTTGCTTGGATCCATATATACTGAACCCGGCCTCTGCTACGTTAGGCGAGTCCGTTTGGCAGCTCATTCCAGTGCAGCAGGCTATGCGAAGGTGGTAATAGATAATACAGAGATGGAGATGAATGGGGGACTTAATGGGAAACGCCACAAAACGCAGGTAACAGTAGTACGCCTGTTTGGATGCCTTTTTCTACAGGGGTTGAACGGTTTTTTTCCTGCTTTAATGCAGCATTTTGGGCTCCGCTCGTGGGTGTGATGGGTCAAACGAAAATAAAACAAGCGATGAACGAGTTCGGGTGTTGCCACCCTCCCACCCCTAACAATTCACACAAGGCCTGACACACCTTCACGAAAGCCGCACAGCATTTGGACAACATGTCAGTATTGAGACAAATACACTTCACAGGCGAGTAATGACTCAGAAAAAAACGAACAACCATATGTTATAATATGCAGCTCAACAGAAAACCGTGACAAAGACTAAATACTGTAGTGAAATTCTCAGCAGGGACCTGCATGGCACAGCTATTACCCTCCTCAACCCAGTGTCCTCTTAAATCATTATGGCCAGAGGGGTGGAGAAATTGATCGAGATTGTAAGCTTAGATTTTGTCATGAAGAGAAAAATGTGCATTTTTTATCAGAGCCACGTGAAGAGCAAACCCCAAAATCATTCCCCTCGCAAACCTGCAACACTTGCTCGATACACTCAAAATGGACCGTGGTACAGCTAGGTGTAGCATCCCCATATCTCAAAGATAGGCAATAGCTGCTTGAAAAAAAATGGCGGACTTCGGCTTTCGACATCGGGCGTGCGTGTGCGCCTGATCAGGGAGTGCACACCGAGAATTGGCATTTAAAACCGAGGAACTTACTTCATCTGTTTCACGATGGTGCTTTTCCCGGACTCCCCAGCCCCTACACACAAAAAAAGATACGAGTAATAAGATTGCAGTTGTGAAGGAAATCTAATTAATGTATGATTCAAATTCAAATCAATCGTGACGGGCCAAATTGCTGGACGGTAAGTGATCGTGTCCACTCCCCGGATGCGGTGCATTTCTTCTTACCTAGCAGCAGCAGTTTGACATCCTTGGCCGCAGTGATTCCGTCCTCCTTCAGGTTCTTCTCGATCGCTTTGCTCCTGTCCAAAGCCGCTCTCTCCTCGGCGCTCAGTGTACATCCCATGACTAGACCGACCTCGGATTATGGTTCACTCCGAAATAGGCAAATGTGCGGCCAAAGTAGCGAGCAATCCGTTATCCCACTTTAATAACCTATCTCTTCTTCCCTGTCCCTCTGCTAGGCTGCCTGTCTCTCTCTCTCTCTCACTCCCTCTCTCTCTCTCACTCTCTCTCCTTGTCAGCGTCTAGGCTACAGCTAGAGCATTAAATCCCGCAAGCAACGGCGTGAGATAACGACTCGGAAACAAAAGTCCGTCTTCGTCTCTCTCTCGTTTTTTTCCTTTGTTATCTCAGTTGTGTCCTGGCTCGGTGGGGTGAAAATGGACCTCGCTAGCTCTCCCTGTTTCTGGTTACTGGGCGGAAGCGAACTCTCGCATCGTTCAGCTTGTTCACTAATAGAAGGTTTGGCGAGAGCGCGCACCGCTAGGCTCGCCACTGTGAGCGCTCTGACGTCAGTGCCGGGGGCGAGCAAGACGAGCAAGCCGTTAGAGCTGGCTATCTAGCGCGTGTCCGAAATAGCACGATGCTCCCTATGCCCTACACAGTGCAAAGTGTACACATCAGCCCTTGTCGTGTGCAGTTTGAACGCGAACCTACCGCCATCCACGATAAGACTTCGCCAAGGCGTCGTGCATTGTACGTTAGACTGGCAGACAAGATATATAAAATGCCCAGTCACCCTAAATAGTGCACTACATAGTGAACAGGGTGTGGCTTCGGATGTAACCTTGCAGGCGCGTTTCCAGCCTGCAACCTGAATTTATAACGCACGTAGGGCAAATGAGCAGAATCATTTTCACCACATGCAAAGCTTTGCGTTTATAAGTGCAATTTCACACCGTAGAACGAAACTGCCAAATCTGGCCAATCAAACGCCGTGCTGGACGTAAAGAGAGCCATGCGGAATCAAGCAAGGTGTGGTCGCTAGCCCAGTGTTGACAACCCACATACGCATGTTGACAACCAACACGAACCCACAAGCGAAATTGCACAAATCACCCTTTACTGTGTCAGTTCAGCTGACCATCATGCTCACGTGGTCTACACAGACGTGCAGGGTTTAAGATGTCTGGCAGTGCGGTTACATGTGTGACTGCTAAGCACCAGAACAGAGAAAGGCTACGAAATGAAAAGGCTCTAACATTTAGCAGATTTAGAAGCGCAAAGTGTGGCAACATGACTTCCTGCTGCACAGTTAATTAGAACAGTTGCTGAATGTCTAGGGACAGGGATCCCATGGTTAATCACTTCACATCACTGAAGGAGGTGCAGAGATTTTTTGTCAGAATACTCTGAACAATGCGAAGTTCTTTCTAAATCAGAGCTATTTCAACTGTTAATTTTTGAAGTACGTCTCATGGGGCAAACATGATCTCCTAAAAAGAACACATGCCTGGAGCTTTCTTTTCAAATTCGGTGGGGAATTATAGTTAAAACATCATCAGCTCCAGCCCCATCATAACCCAGGCCACTTAATGCTGATGTGCATATTTTACATTTTATTTGAAGTATGACTCCATGACTTTAGTTTCATTCTTAGATTTATCATCTACTGTACGCCGCCCAAGGAGGTTGGGTCCCTTTTTGAGTCTTGGTCCTCCCAAGGTTTCTTTCTATAACACTCAGGGAGTTTTTCCTTGCCACTGTCGCCCTAGGCTTGCTCAATTTGGGATTGGACGTAGATATTAGGAGATAATCTAAACTTGTAAAGTTGCTTTGAGACGATGCTCCATTGTAAAAAGTGGTATATAAATAGATCTGACTTGACTTAAAACGAGTGCAATGAATTGAAAACCCACTCATGTCAAGTCAAGGCATAAAACATGTAAAACATCTTAAATATTATGGCGTAAGTCATGTTTTCAAAAGGATGTTTCAGTAATAGGCCTACACTAAGACCTGCAAATTGGTTGGCAATCCACCATTTGCTTTTCCTACCTAGATTTCTTTGAAGGCTACTGTGTAATCCATGTTGAACTGTCAGGAAACATGCTTAACTGGCATCTTTTTTGTTTGACCTATGGATGTTGGATTGGGTTATACAGGTAGTCCCCATTTTCCCACGGGGATACATTCCGACAAATCCATCGTAAATTGAATGTATTGTAAACTGAGGAGTATAGTATATACTGTATAAATCAGAGCTTAGCCGCATTAAAAATGCTTAAAACACTTATTAACCTACAGTTGGGTAAAATCAATGACACAAAGCCTATTTTATGTGTTGAATGTCTCATGCAATTTATTGAATGATGTATTGAAAGTGAAAAAAACAAAACAAAATGGCTATTATCACGACCACAGCTTTTCATCAGTCCCTAAATTGTGCACTCCTGATTTCTTCATTTCTCATGGGATGGTGTGGGAGAGTATCATGCTGCGTATCACTTGCCGGGAAACAAAATTCAAATTTCAGAACATGGTTTCTGCTGAATGTATATTTATGTGTATTATCGGATTCCAATCATATAGTCAAAAACTCATTAAGCAGACCAAAATAAAACAGGGACTACTTGTAATTTGAATCTGGGTTTGTTCCTAATAATTGTATTTGCTAACTAACCTTTAAAACACGTTTCTGCATATCCTTTTTCCTAGGCATATAGTTTCCTAGGCATTTCTAGTTTGATCGCGACTTCGGACTCCGTCTGTGTGGAGTATGCATGTCATCCCCGTGTCCACATGGGTTTACTCTGGGTGCTCCGGTTTCCAACCACAGTCCAAAGACAGGTATTAGGTTAATTGAATACGCTAAATTGGCCCAGTGTGAGTGTGTATGACTAGTTTAGATGTAACCTTGTGCTTGTCGTGAAATCTCCACCGCAGTTGATGCAACGTAAAATAAAGATCATTCTCATTCTTGTATTCTCATTACAAGATCATGTCCAAATCTATGAGTTTTTCTTAGGGAATCTTTGGTTATTGTAGGCTTTCTAAATGGGAGAAAACAATTATTCGAACCATGGCCAACTGTGAGAAAGTGTCATTACTTACCATTTACTCATGTGGCCTATGAGTATGTAAAGTTCACATTTGGATGTCAAAAATCATTCATTAACTTTCTTAACCGAGTCAGGGTTGTGGGAGAGCTGGTGCCTAGTCGGCAGCATAGGGCACAAGGCAGGAAAACCCCAGACCGGGCGCTGGTCCATTGTAGGGCAGGCACACACACACACACACACACTCGTACACTAAAGATAGAAACACCAATCAACTAACACGCATGTCTTTGGAATGTGGGAGGAAACTGGAGCACAAACCCACATGGACACAGGGAGGACATGCAAACTCCACACAGAAACGACACAGGCCCTTTTAGCTGTGAGGCAATGGTGCTACCCATTGAGACACCATGCCACCCATGTCAAAAATCAGATATTCGCTGCTTAACAGATACAGTACCCAAGGTGATGACTGAATATGCATTATACTATATAGTATATAGTTTAGATTGCCCAATTTAGGACATTTGCTATTTCATATGGTACATTTGTTATTATGTCATAAATAGAGTAGACAACATTCAAATTAAGGTTACTATTTTATATGGAAACATATATGACAGGCATTATGCTGTACTGAAATGAGAAACTACAAATATACTACCCATAGTATATTTATTTTGTGTAATATAGCATGCACCATCAGAACTGTTTCAATAAAACCTAATCTTGTTGTTGTCTATAAATACTGTTAGCATTATTACTGTAACTTAAATTAGTATCCAGTTAGCTTGTAGAACCTTATATATAATTGAGCGCTGTTGCTTTATGCAAGGACACGTGGCATTTTCTTTCTGGTTTTGATTGGTTTAGACCAGTTTTTTTCTTGTTCGCTGCATATGATGCAATTTAGCCTGAATAAGTCCCAAAATTATCTTGCCACCACATAAATCCTGCTTCACGGTATACCCATAATCCTAAAACATATCTCATCTTTCTGGTGGGAGAGAAACATGCGGAAAGACCTGAGAGCAGAGCAAAACAGACTGGGGAGAGCTGATTGAATTTAGCAGTAAATTTCCACCCACACTCCATTACAAAAGGCAGCACGAGCTTGTGTTTTCACAGATAATGCCCATCAGCACCTATCTAAACTGTGTTTGGGTACTGTTCTTACACATGCAATTACTTGAGCCTGTAAATATTTGAGGCCTTCTTACATATTATACATCCTAAAGTTGGTATTACAGCCAAGAAGGGAAATAACTAACTGCAAAAAGGAATTGGTTTTAGGCTGCACTTCCAAGCTGTGGAGTGAAGTGTTCATAGAAAACTCAAGCACATAAGTATATCAAATTCCATTTCTACCATTAAAAATAGCAGCTAAAACAAAATCTGGATGTGGCTCATATGGGAAATGCCCACACCATGTTGCAAGCTCTTTAATAATCACAGGTCACTTCATGTAGGACTGTTTTAAGTACTATGGGTTCTGCAAGATCCCCAAACAGAACCTTGCAAAACATTTTTGTTATTCGGACATTTTCATTTCTCAGCATATTTTGTTTGTGTGTGTCCATGTTTGTTTTACATCGTGGAGACCAAACAAGGATAGAGAGATCTGACATTTTTGTCCTGGTCCCAACGACGTAAATGTTTTTTTTATTGATTGATTTATTTTTTTGAAAAACCAGAAGAGTCAAAGGATTTGCTTTATGTTACTAAGGTTACGGTTCGGTTTAGTGGTAGATGTAGGTGTAGCATTTACATCTACATGTATAACATGTACTGCACTTTATACTTCACCTTATTGGTACATTGGACCTACATTGTACCTTATGAACCAGAATTGTAAATAGATCACTTTTTTTTCTTATTTTTCTTCTTTCTTTGTATATATTTTTGCATTGTTTATGTATATATTGATATTCTTCATCTACACTTCACAATTCATTAGATACGGAGTGTTGTGTAAGCATTTCACTGCAAGTTAAACTTTGTCTCTTGACTCTTGACTTGGAAAAAATGGGAAGTCCCCACAAAGATAGTGAGACATAATCGTGGTGGTGGTGGTGGTGGTGGTGTGTGTGTGTGTGTGTGTGTGTGTGTGTGTGTGTGTGTGTGTGTGCGCGTCTCTTTTTTAGAATTTTAATGAATTAATGCAGTTGTGAAAAATTATTTGGTTATTTCAGTCTGAAGTTCACCATGATTTGTTTTGTTATATATTTTCTTTATTCATATAATAACAAGCCCCTATTTTTAAAGTATACATTACGATTTACTTTATAAACAGTATTACTAGTATTAATGGTAAAAGTAATAATTCATTTTATTTTAAACACCCAAGGGCACCTTACAAGACAGAAATGACTAATAAAATATGTACATACTAATAAAATACAAAAAAAAAAAAAAATTAATAATAATATGGTACAAAAAAATACTTTAATACACAACAACACAATTTTTAGTTAGCCATACACCTGTGTAAAAAAGAAAAGTTTTAAAAATAGAAATATTTACTTATTTAAATGTCTCATTTCTTCAAGATTGTGTAGTATTCTTTGATAATTATCAACCATTGTAGGATGCCTCAATGACAAGTGGTCCACACTGCCTACTACAATTAGTCAAGAACCAGCAAAGGTCAAAATGTCAGTGGGGATCATGACCCACCCTGGATTGTAAACTAAAATTTATGGCTTACCCAATTACAGCATTCTTTTATGCCTCAGTGGCTCTGTATTCTTTTATGCCTACGTCAAAGTGGCAAAAGAATTTAAGCCATTCCCCACTACCAGACTAAATTAAAGTGTGTCTGCTTTGCTGATACATACCTGAACATATGCTGGGTGTAGGATGTGGGTAGAAAGAAAGCCATTCAAAACCATTCTAACAGGTCCATCAGCTGAATCCAGTAGCAGTTACGTTGTTATGGTGATTATTAATTGTTACATCTGGCATTTCTTATATTATGCCAACATTGTATAATATCTATATAAATATGTGAACTCCAGTATATGAAATTTCTTATTTATTTGAACATAAACAGTATGGTATAATTCAAGAATGAAAGAAAGAAAAGAGACAGGGAGACAGTGAATGAAAAGAGCCTAATTAGTACGGCAATTAAACTCTGCCATCCAGCTTAACAGATGGCGTGGATAGATCAGGAAAAGGAACACTCTATCTGCCTCCATTACTGACAAGGGCAGCGATCGCTCTCTCTTGATCCTCCTCTCTAATTTCTCTTTAGTAGTGATGCACGTGATTAGCCATAATGTCTAGCTTGCAGTGATCTGGCCCTAGTGACTGCTGGGGTGGGGTGTGGTGGCTAAGAGAGTGGAGTGAGTGTACACAATGACGACAAGAAAGCAGAGCAGGTCTGAATACAACTGTCATCAGGATCAGCTCTGCAATTGCCTACATCAGATTCTGCTTAGCTGTCAGTCTTCCACAGCACGTTCATTACCATTCCCTGTGTTTGCCTGGACTGTCAGCTAGATTTTGAAGATATTGGCTATTCTCCCAGTGAATGCATGAGCAGTCATTCAGCATAATGTTAGGCCCGGTCTTGCCACGTCATCTGGTCAGCTTAGAGTAATAACAAAACCCAGGATGTCATCCAAAACATTTCCTCTATTGGCAGCACTGGGTTAAATCAAACGTCTTGCGCAAGTAGTGTAAAGTAGTGTATGATCGTGTGGTGTAGTGTAGTGAGAGACTGAAATGCACAAAATCCACAAATAATATTTCAGTCTTGGTATATTTACAGTACTTTGCAAAATGATTAGCCACCATTAGAGTTGCTGTTTTAGTAATGGTATATATAACATATTGTCAAAGAGTGGACACAAAAATTGCAAACATGGATTTGTCACTCCATAACGCACTTTTCCACTGCTTTATTACATCTTAGTCTTTTCACTCTGGTCCTTTTCTGAAAAAGTGGTTTCTAGGCTCCCAGACTTCCTAAAGGCCACTCCTGATCAAGCTTTTTCAGACTGTAGAAGGGTCAACTTGGAATCTCAATGAAGCTGCCAGATGCTGCTAATGTTCAAGTGTAGGGGGAGGTCACACTAAATGTGTAATCTAATTGCACAATACTGTAATTTCCTGATGGGTTTGATTCTAAGCAACTTGAAGGTCTAACTGCTGCTGTTGTGGTGGTGGTGGTGGTGGTTGCTTTTGTTTTCACTACAGGTACAGTATGTGTCGCTTAAGGTCCATGATATGTTCTGTGAAACTGTACGTTAACCTCTATGCAGATTCAAGTTTAAGCTCACTCTCAAGCGCACTGTTACAGTATAATAGTAGTTGTTTTAAGTTAAACTTATAGCACATTGATCATTCAACTGAAGAAGACACTTGGGACAAAATATTCATTCACCTCCAGGCATTTATTTTCATCATTTGAACACAAATACAGAAGAAAATGTCAAAAAAACAAAATACGCCATTTGTTTTTAGGGTTTATAATGTGTGTGTGGATGCTGGGGATGGAAAATCAGTCATGTATATCTTAATTCACCAGGGTCTTGTAAGACAAAAGTCCAAAATTTGGAACATATACATTAAAGTAATAAAGAGTTACACAGCTTTTTTACTATTTGTCACCAAGCATCTCCAAAATGTCCATAACCTCTAAAAATACAAAAAAGACTTGTCTCTCACTATAAATTAAAGAATGTGCATTTTTATCTTCTGTGATAGTACAAATAGATACAAGTCAAATTTTAGAGTTATGTTACTATTATTTTCAATAATCTCTGATCTATTCTCTGCCTCAGCAGTGTCTTCTGACTTCTTTCACACCTCCCTCCCCCTCTCAGCAAGCACACAGTTTGACATGTGACACCTCTTTGGGCTCGTCTGAGTTAGTACTATTGGTTGAAACAGGTGTCAATCACTCAGGTAATCCACAGCAAATGCAAGGAAAAGATCTGCCTGGAAACCACTGATGCAGCTCTCATACTATAGGTGCAGAAAAAAACATAATGCAATGAGAATATAAGAGTTCTAGACCAGTAAAGTCCCCAGAATCTGTGACAGCCCACCCTTAGCTTTGAATTCACAAATGAGTTTATATGAAATCTTGCATTGCGTAGACGCTAACAATTAAAGAACCTTACGTTCCAGTTACATTGGAAATGTGTTTGTGAGATGACATGAGCAAGCAAAAAAGGACTTTACTGACATTTTATCTGAAGTTTAACAGTGTCATGGAGTTCTTTTGAGGGCAAGTGAATTTTCTATGACAAGACCTGAAGTTATTCTACATCCTAAGTATATTTTAAAAGGGTAAATTGTTGGGGAGGTATGGTTGCATATGTACATTTACATTTACATTTACAGCATTTAGCAGACGCCCTTATCCAGCGCGACTTACCACTGATACAGTCTCACAATCCAAGCAATTGTGGGTTAAAGACCCAACAGTGGCAGCTTGGCAGAGGTGGGATTTGAACCCCGGACCTTCTGGTCCAGAGTCCAGTACCTTAACCGCTAGGCTACCACAGTCCCTAGTCCACAGTCCACAGTGTAAACACTAGTGAAAGCAGACTGTGTTCAATAAGAGATTTCTGGCAAATGGTTGCATGTTGTTTGAATATCGATATGTATGTGGTCATACTAGTTCTAAGAAATTTGAGTTGGTGTATTGGACTGTGTGTTAAGAATATCTTATGCTTTTTGGGCCTGTACGCAGGCCTGCTAGGGGGCGCATTTGCAAGAAGAGGTTAATGGAGTTGTATTGTGCAGGTGCTCCCTGATTTACAAAGGGGATATGTTCCGACAAATCCATCATAAGTTACGTATGTTACATATGTATCATGAACTGAGGAGTTTAACGTGTGTTTTGTAGAGCGGACTATACTGTATAATAGCAGGGCCTATGATAACTAATGATAAGTATATCAAAGTTTAAAACACTTATATTAACCTACAGTTGGCTAAAATCATTAACAAAAAGCTTATTTTATGATAAAGTGTTGAAAAAAACTCACCTAATTGAATGTAGTGGATTGAAAGTTGAAAGTGAAAGCAACACTTACTGTATTGATTAACTCCGGGCGCTAACATAGCTACTAAGCAAACTGGAGCATTCATTTCCTGTTTTGAAGATTCTAGCAGTTAAGCTGCTATGTGCTCTACGATTAGATTTCACTAAACATGGCAATCCCAGTGGATAGTATTGCTAGCACCAGCTATTTTCTCATTCATTGACGGGCCTTACTGAGGTTTAGCATAAATACAACATGGCTAATGGCTAATCATTTGTAAAGTATTTCTAGAGGTTACCTTGTTACAGTGGCAGCTGTTGAGGTAGCCTCTCTGCACATAGACAAGGGAGTTTCCATGCAGCACCGAGGAAATGCAACAAGAAAGTGCAATGAGGACAGACCAGTCAGCACTCAACACATAATTGTCTGTTATTTCAGATCTACTCTATCAACTAATAATGTGTGTCTGGAGGATCCTCGTTCTTACTATTTCCCATTACAGATGTTGCTCCTTGCAGAGATGTGACCTCACTCAGCATTCAGACACTGTAAAATGTGGATGGACGTCTCTATCAATGAAAGCCTCTGGAACTGTCTGTCAGCTGTACACAAAGCTGACTTCACTGCCCATGCTGCTAGCCTATTCCTTGACTTCATGGCACTCACTGAGACTCGAATTACCTCAGAAAACACAGAAACTCCTGCTGTGTTTTTCATGCTCCCACACTATTAAAACCTCTGTTATAGGGTAGGGAACAGGTTTGTTTATTTCCTCGACCTGGACATTTCTTCCTTATTCATTGCCTGAACTTCATATCTCCTCTTTTCACATTTCATGCAGTTACTGTGCTCAAGCCTGGCAACCTTCATATAATTGTGAACTGTCTACCTACTGGTCTGCTTGACAGCTTTATTCATGGATTTGATTATCGTCTTGGCTCATTTTTAGAGCATGGTAGTCCTCTGGTTATGCTAGGTGGCCTCCCTGATCATCCACCATTTTGGCTCTATTGACCTGATGCACACCACCAAATCACAGAGCAGGCAAAACCCTTGATAGTCAGTGCGTATACATGCACTTAATAATTCGATAATGATCGGATTTCTGCAGTTATTCGATTATTCAAGTGGTCATGTATACAGCATATTGCGATCTAGAAATCAGATTATGAAACCCTATAAAAAGAGAGATGGTTTTTTACCACAGTAATCGGAGTTATCATCTCATGTATACAAGTAAAACAATTATAATCGGTGTTTTCAGACTGCACATGTGCAAAAGTGTTCCACCACAGGTGCCAGGTTTGCAAATTTCTAAAGACTTGGCTTTATTTGGCCTCCTTTTCCATTACTTTATAATTTTTTCCTCACTGGATCTGGCAACCTTGGAATTAAACGAAGTGAAACCGCTATCAAACTCTTTGTGGATATTCTGAAGCACAGTATATACACAAGAAATTATATACACAAAATATATACAGTATATACAGTATATACACAAAAATTAGTAATTTGATTATTTAATTATTAAAGTACTAAGTTTATGTCACATATGACTATGAGATTACTGGCTGGTTGTAAAGTAGAAAGTTGATTACTGCCTGAGTCATGTAAACCCAGAGGCTTCCAGTAATCTGACTATCGTTCTTGTATATTCGTATTCATATCGGATTACTGCCAGAATTTGATTTTCTACACAGTGATGACCTGAAGAAACTTGAAAACTGTGTGTCCTTCTTCATTCTGCTTGACTGTCCTCACAACTGTACCATTTTCAGACTTTTTCTCAGCAATTCCTGATGACACCGCTGCTGCTACTCTCTGAAAACCCCTCTCCAAATCCCTGAACTATCAATACCATCTCATTTCCACACCAGTAAAACCAATGTCATTCAGTACCTGGATAACTGACACACTTGTCTCAAGTCAAGTCAAGTCAGATTTATTTAAATAGCGCTTTTTACAATGGAGCATTGTCTCAAAGCAACTTTACAAGTTTAGATTATCTCCTAATAACTACGTCCAATCCCAAAATTGAGCAAGCCTAGGGTGACAGTGGCAAGGAAAAACTCCCTGAGTTCTAGGAAGAAACCTTAGGAGGACCAAGACTCAAAAAGGGACCCGACCTCCTTGGGCGGCGTAGATGATAAATCTAAGAGCGAAACTAAAGTCATGGAGTCAAAGTTCGAATAAAATGTGAAGTATGCACATCGACATTAAGTGGCCCGGGTATGGTGGGGCTGGAGCTGATGACGGAAGCAGCTTGAGTGGAGCTACAGCAGATAAACATCATGTGTGGGGCCCGGAAACTGCCGGAACACAGCTCGGAGAGAAACAGAAAATGTAATTAGTTATTGATTAAGAGCACAGTGTCTATTAACAATCACTGATGCCATGTCAATCACTGATGCCAAGTGTAGCATGAGACCCCGGCAGCATTAGCTATAGCAGCATAGCTAGAAAGAGGAGAACTGGTAGGAAACACAGCCAAGAGGGATCACATGAGACATTGGCAACCCCACGGGAGGCAGAAGACAGCAACCCAACATCTCTGATCACCATAAGACTCTTTGACTATGAATCCCCAGCTCTGCCCTTAGTCTAAGGGAAGGATGCATGAGTCAAGATCACGAGGACCGAAGCCCAGTTCAGCCAGACCGCCCACTCGACACTCCCGGCTAGCGGACAAGGCAGGCAGGCCAGACATGACTCCAGACTCCAGCCCCAGTGACCCAAGCCATGCATCCAGGTCTAAATCTAGTCAAATGCCTGTGTAAATAGGTATGTCTTTAGCCTAGACTTAAAACTTTGGAGAGTGTCTGAATCTCAAAGATCAACTTGTGATTGGGAGTATTATGACTGGAGAAAGGAAAACACTGCATTCCAGTATAAGACCCTTATCCCATCTGTGAAAGTTGGTGATGGTGGTGGTATCATGGTTTGGACCTGTTTTGCTCCATCTGGGCCAGGACGGCTTGCCATCATTGCTTGCCATCTGTGAAATTGTCAGAATATCTGGCCATGAATTGAATCTCAAGAGAATGTGGTTCATACAGCAAGATAAGTATGCTCAGCACACAAGTTGTTTTACCAAAAAAATGGTTAAGGAAGAATAAAGTTAATATTTTGAAATTGTAAAGTCAGGGTCCTGACCTTAATCCAATAAAGTTGTTCTGAAAGGACTTGAAGCATGTAATTCATAAAAGGAAACCCACCACCATCTCTGAGTTGTTCAGCCCATAGAAGAATGGGTTAAAATTCCTCCAAGCCAGTGTGCAGACTGATCAACAGTTACTGGAAACATTTAGTGGGGGAATTATACCTGGGTCACTAGAACAGTGAGTTGAAAGAGCTAACCATTGTGTCACCATGTTGCCCTCTATGCCAACCAAATCTTTTCTTGTACACTTGAAACTGGGCAAAATGTGAATAAGCTTGACTACTTCTTTATCAGTCTTTTTCAGTTCCTTTAATCAGTGTTGGGAAATTTAGACTGCTGAGATGTGGTCAGTCCTTTTCAGCAGTACAGGAAGACATAACCAAGAGAAAGACATAGAGAGACAGTGAGAGACAGGTGTATACAGCAACACGTCAGCAGATGTGAAAGGATTTAATTCACACTCCTCTGTTAAGTTCATAGGAGTCACAGGCTACATTAACAGGCTTTCACACTCTTGTATATTATTTCATTTCATAGGTGATAGTCTGTGCCTGGGAGAAATGAAAGTAAAAAAACAACATCCAAAGTCATAGAGGATTAACTGTACAGTATTTATACCCGTGTAGGGTATATATTTATATGCATACCCAAGAATAAAATGTGTTCAACCTTTCAGAAATACAAATGAATACATACATAGGACAGGAACTCAACAAGGTCAGCATATGGAGTGGTCAAGATACAGACTGGGGGGGGGTCATCTACTGGCCTCAGATCAGGTTAGGACTTTGTTTATGGTTCATCCTTTGTACGTTAAAGGTTTTTGCTGTTTCACTATTAAGCTAGATTACAGAGACACAAAGACACACTTTACAAACTGAGTAATGATTAATCTTTTAGCAGGCCTGGCACCACATGATGTGGTTATTCAATTCTCAAGTCTTATGCCACTATGTGGAGAGTATACTCCACTGACTGTGAGTCAAAGTCTACAGTAGTCTCACAATCCATGAAGAATGCGTTTAGAGCTACAGTATTTATTTGGCAGATAGAAGAGTGTGACTATCCAATCCAATCCTATAGCTTCATATTGGAGAGTTAACAGGCAAGAGTTCAACAATGGCAGTCTTGGGACTTGAAGTTTCTGGCTATACAAGGAATGTTAATTATTGAGCTGACAAAAATAGTACAAAAAAAATAAAATAAAATTCTGTGACAAAGAATTTTGGTATTTATAATGTCCCAGTCAAATCCACAATAATGTCTAAATATGTCACAGTTTGACTTGGTATGTTTTCACCAAAATTAATATCATACCTTTAAGCACCCCAAAGTAATTTCATATTTCATAAATAACAACAGTATAGGGCACTTGGGTGGTGCAACGATCTAAGATTCAAGACTGGCACTTTGAGTACCTTGTTTCGAGTCCCAGAGATGCCTTATGGCCTGATTGGCTATGACTGAGTGTGTATGGTGTGTGTGTATTTCACCCTGCTTTTCCTGCTCAGGGTCGCAGGGCCTCTAACCACTATGCCACCCAATATGTCCTCTTGCCATCTCGAACAGCAGACCAGTGCAACTGCCAGAGCAACTGCCAGTAACTATATCAGTGCATGGTTATCACAGGTAAACATGAGATGGAAATATATTAATAATTATTTGCATAATATCAGCAATTCACCATGGCAAAAACCATGTACATTAACAATATTTGGCTAATTTGTTACTGACAGCGGTGCTGGAAATAAACTAGATTATCCACAAACATTGTGGGACTGTGTCCCAACACGCATACTATTATAAGCTTATTAAATTAGTACACTACTGATACTGCCCTAAATATATGCACTGACTAAGTTACATGCCGTATGTGGGTTGGGATAGAGGCTTTTGTTCTTAACAAAGAAAATAGCAGGCTGGTAAGATATCTGATAGCTTGGTCACATGTCAAAATGAATGTGATTACATTATCTCATACTGTGCTTGATTCTTGATTTCCATCACTAAATTCTTAGCATTTTTGCAATATGTATGTAATTTTCAGCATAGGTACACTTCAACTATGAGAGACAAAATGAAAAAAAAAAATCCAGGAAATCACATTGTAGGATTTTTAAAGAATTGAATTATAAATCATGGTGGAAAATAAGCATTTGATCACCCACAAACAAGCAAGATTTGTGGCTCTCACAGACCTGTAACTTGTTCTTTAAGAAGCTTTTGGCCTCGTTATCTGTATAAAAGACACCTGTCCACAGCCTCAAACAGTCAGACTCCAAACTCAACCATGGCCAAGACCAAAGAGCTGTCAAAAGAAAGAAAATTGTAGACCTGCAGCAGGCTGTAAATCTACAATAGGCAAGCAGGTTGTTGTGAATAATTTCAACTATGGGAGCAATTGTAAGAAAATGGAAGACATACAAAACCATGGATAATCTCCCGCGATCTGCGGTCACATGCAAGATCTCATACAGTGGGGTCAAAATGGTCATGACAACCATGGAGACCTGATGAATGACCTGCAGAGAGCTAGGACCAAAGTAACAAGGCTACCATCAGTAACACACTACGCC
The DNA here is from genome assembly GCA_025084515.1 of Ancistrus triradiatus. Lineage (NCBI taxonomy): Eukaryota > Metazoa > Chordata > Actinopteri > Siluriformes > Loricariidae > Ancistrus > Ancistrus triradiatus. The sequence goes on from JAJAGP010001476.1 coordinate 160,772, forward strand.
GAGAGGGACTCAGATCCTGCAGTGCCAGGCGTGTCCAGGCCCACCTGAAGTTTGCCAGAGAGCATATGGATGATCCAGAAGAGGATTGAGAGAATATCATGTGGTCAGATGAAACCAAAATAGAACTTTTTGTAAAAACTCAACTCGACATGTTTGGAGGAAGAAGAATGCATCCCAAGAACACCATACCTATTATGAAGCATGGGGGTGGAAACATCATGCTTTGGGGCTGTTTTTCTGCAAAGGGGACAGGACGACTGATCCATGTTAAGGGAAGAATGAATGAGGCCATGTATCGTGAGATTTTAAGCCAACACCTCCTTCCATCAGTGAGAGCATTGAAGTTGGAACGTGGCTGGGTTTTCCAGCATGACAATGATCCCAAACACATCGCTCGGACAATGAAGGAGTGGCTCCGTAAAAAGGATTTCAAGGTCCTGGAGTGGCCTAGCCAGTCTCCAGACCTCAACCCCACCCCATAGAAGATTTGTGGAGGGAGTTGAAAGTCCGTGTTGCCCAGCGACAGCCCCAAAACATCACTGCTCTAGAGGAGATCTGCATGGAGGAATGGGTCAAAATACCAGCTACAGTGTGTGCAAACCTGGGGAAGACTTACAGGAAACGTTTGACGTCACTACCAACAAAGGTTATGTTACAAAGTATTAAGTTGAACTTCTGTTATTGACCAAATACTTATTTTCCACCATAATTTACAATCACATTCTTTAAAAATCCTACAATGTGATTTCCTGGATTTTTTTTTTCTCATTTTGTCTCTTATAGTTGAAGCGTACTTATGATTAAAATTACAGACCTCTCTCATCTTTCTAAGTAGGAGAACTTGCACAATCAGTGACTGACTAAATACGTTTTTACCCACTGTAAAAATACCCACTGTAATTGGCCTTGTGACAACAAATTTCCTTTTACTAAGCACCTGGAAATGGTCCGGGAAGAGACAGGGGTGTGCAGTGAAGGTGCTACCTGTGTCTGGATGGTGGCACCTGTGTCTCTTGCTTGTTGCTGGATCAAACAATCCTCTCTCCTGGTGATCTGTCTGGGCCATCTGGAGCCTGTTCACTGAGTGTGTGAGCCCTCACAGTACCACTGCTCTCAACACCACCTAACGCCCAGGTCAGAACGGTCTGCCAGTCCAAAGATGTGCCCCCTCTCAAAGGTTGTAAAGTGTGCAAAATGTCATCAATTGCAACATAGAGGTAAGTCTAACAGCCAGTGATCTCTCACCAAGATGTACACTACTGGTAAGTAGCCTTCAAAATCCTTTTTATGGAGCAGCGGGGAAGCACTTTTATGCCCTCTTGTGGTAAGACCCAGTGTCTAATCAGACCACACCTGTAACCATTTACATATCTGCCTGAGACATAACTGCATGCCAAGATTTGCAGCAGTCCGAGATATATATGGGGCAAAAAAGTATTTAGTCAGCCACTGATTGTGCAAGTTCTCCTACTTAAAAAGATCTGGAGGTCTGTAATTTTCATCATAGGTACACTTCAACTATGAGAGACAAAATGAGAAAAAAATTTATTAAATCACATTGTAGGATTTTTAAAGAATTTAATTGTAAATCATGGTGGCAAATAAGTATTTGCTCACCCACAAACAAGCAAGATTTGTGGCTCTCACAGACCTGTAACTTCTTCTTTAAGAAGCTTTTCTGTCCTCCACTCGTTACCTGTATTAATGGCACCTGTTTGACCTCGTTATTTGTATAAAAGACACCTGTCCACAGCCTCAAACAGTCAGACTGCAAACTCAACCATGGCCAAGACCAAAGAGCTGTTGAAGGACACCAGGCAAGCAGGTTGGTGTGAATAAATCAACTGTGGGAGCAATTTTAAGAAACTGGAAGACATACAAGACCATTGATAATCTCCCTCAATCTGTGGTCCCATGCAAGATCTCATCCCGTGGGGTCAAAATGATCATGAAAACGGTGAGCAAAAATCCCAGAACTACACGGAGGGACCAGATGAATGACCTGCAGAGAGCTGGGACCAAAGTAACAAAGGTTGCCATTAGTAACACACTACGCCGAGAGGGACTCTGATCCTGCAGTGCCAGGCGTGTCCCCCTGCCTAAGCCAGTACATGTCCAGGCCCGTCTGAAGTTTGCCAGATGGCATATGGATGATCCAGAAGAGGATTGGGAGAATATCATGTGGTCAAATAAAACCAAAATAGAACTTTGACCTCTGTCATTGCTAACAAAGGTTATGTTACAAAGTACTGAGTTGAACTTTTGTTATTGATCAAATACTTATTGTCCACCATAATTTACAATTCTTTTTTTTTTTTAATCCTACAATGTGATTTCCAGGATTTTTTTCTCATTTTATCTCTCATAGTTGAAGTGTACCTATGATGAAAATTACAGACCTCACTTATCTTTCGAAGTAGGAGAACCTGCACAATCAGTGGCAGACTGAATACTTTTTTTCCTCACTGTATATACTCATTATGCAGAGCATCATGCTGAATTTGCTACTGACATTTTATTGGAAAGTGTGATTAACCCAAAGTACCCAAACACACTTTAGAAGAAACTAACAAGCTCACACAGACAGTAACACAAGGCAAGAATCAACTACTGGGCCTGTGCAGCACTAGCACTGCTAACACTCCAAGCATAATGCAAATCATATGCTGATATCATAATACATATATTCCAGGCATATCTTGACTTAAAATACTTTCCCTAAAACCACAAATCCATATAGAGCTTGCTGAAAGAACACAGTGTTGCTTATCCAACCTATACAAATAAACTGAAATAGCAGACTCATAAATTGAAAGGCAAAGTTTATCAGTATAATGTTGCTTAGCTAGCTCTAGTCCATCTGTCATAACTGCAAGCAGAGATTTGCTGTAATCCAACATTTCTATCTGGGTATGTGTTTTTTTGTCAATGAGTGTATAACATATTGCACTGAAATATATAATACATATCTATAAGAGTCCATGGCTCTATAATAGGCCTACTGCATACCAGGTATCACCCACCATGCTTGAAGCAATCTACCTTTCTGAAAAATGCACAGACACATTTACATTTATAGTATTTAGCACGTGTGATATGATGTCGCAGTATGATTAGTGCTGTTGCCTCACAACATTAGAGACCAGGGGTTCAGGTTCCAGCCCTGTGTGGAATTGTCCACAAGTGTGCATGTGTTTCATCCACGTACTCGGGTTGTCCTCCCACGTTCCAAAGATACACTTTAGGTCAGTTGGCATCTCTGCAGTATCCAAGTGAAAGTGAGTTTGTGTGGACATTATACTATTAAACAGAATGGAACCTATACAGCCCTATTTAACTAGATGAACACTGAATATTACCAGACTGTGTTCATATGTAACAAAAAGAAGAAGTGATCATGGCTTTAAGGAACCCCAATTAGGCTCTGAACCAGTTAGGTACCAAAAAATTTTAAATCAAACAAATAATTATGTGATTGATCGCTGTGTTAAATATTTGTAATATTGTAAATATATGGATAATCTTTACTTAAACATGAGTTGTGCTGTGCACACATACTGTCACCCTTACCACAAAAAGCAGAAGGAAATGGATGTGAAGACATGCGTACACATACACATTATGCATACACATGCATACACATTTTCGGGTAATAAGAATGTCGGGGGTAGTTAACGTAGATCCTTTTCTTTTCTTTTCTGCTCAGTGGAACACTGTCTAACAGGGCACGTGGGTTCTGAGAACTGACACTGGTTAATGGGGATTTTACTTCCATAGAACATTATCTGGACCAATTATCTGAGTCACATGATGTCATGAGACTCCAGACGAACTGGCATAGGTTGACTGCACTCTGACTTTGATGTTTAATATTACACCACAAAGCAAATGATCATTTAGGATTACCCCATAGTAGATCAAATACTATGCACAGACACCATTTTACAATACTAGATTGTACAATACTGTACATTTTTTGTCAAAACAATACATTTGATGATGTTAGACTACTAAAGTCAGTTGGATATACAGTTGGACATTACTATAATTATAATTTCTGACATATCTAACAGTCATGAGAAAATCTCACTGTTAAAAATTGAAATCACAAGGATGCTGTTAGCAGGAATTGTTGGTGGGGGATAAAAAAACTACATCTATAAATAGATAAATAACAAGGATATACCTCTGATACTACATGCTGTCGCTTGCTTAGTTTAATCCTTCGCAACTATTGTATTTTAATGGATAATTGACTGTCATTTTGGCAGCTATTTGGGGGGCAGGGGCCTTGGAGGTGCCTTGAAATATCACAGCATCCACTTCATGCCATTGAGCAGATACAATACATAAAACTGAAGCAGTATAAGACGAGTGTCTGTAATATTACTGGAAATTATTGTTCAGACAGACGGTCTCCATGTAAAGACATATGACAGCTGGGGATTACAGAAACAGAACACCTAATCTTAAACATTTTCTTAGGGCACATTTTCTCCTAATTATGTATAGCCAGTCCCTAATCATACAACAGCTACCAATCTGTGAATGTCAAATTCAACATGCTTCCTCTGAGGCATTTGCAGTAAACCACCATTCTCTTCAAACTGCTGATCATGCAACTTCATACTGTGCGTGAACCCACTTAGAGGACTATTCTAAGTTCCTTCTTTTGTGTACATGAGCTCACATTGGCTTGACTAGTGTTGCTCCAATTGATCAGGGAGAGAGGAAGTATAGTTACATATTTTCTACCTGTCTTTTGAAGAAGTACCTATTTATCAGTGTCAGGTTGTTCCAGAAAACCGCATTTCTGACGTACAGTACATCCGTCCTGCTATGGGTATCTCTGCAGATCTGTTTTCTCTTCCTGTTTTCTTTTCTGCATTGTTTACTTTTTTTTATCTCTCTCTATAGATTGATCAGTCTGACAGTTTCCATTTGTAGTCTGCATTACCTGGCCAACTGAAGCACAGAGATGACACTAAAAGCAAAAGCAAAGCTTCAAACTGAATAACTGTGTGCTGTTGCCTGATTGTTAGCCTCCTGCTGTCACAATTGGGTTAAAGTAAAGAACCAAGGTCAGATATACAGATGTATTTTGCAAAAGTCTTAGGCCTCCATTAGATTAGATATACCATTGTTCTAGTTATGGTATAACGACTAGAGAGAATTATTTCTTAGTCTTTTTATTAGAATACAACCAGAAAATACAGGAAATTTGTATGCAGGAATAAAATATCCTGGAAAAAAAGCTTTTATAAGCTACAGTGGCATGAATTTAATGTGATCTAACCTTACACTTTAGCAATAGCAGCATCTGGCAGCTTCATCGGAATGCCAAGTTGACCCTTCTACAATCTGATGAAGCTTGATCAGGAATGGTTTTTATGGAAGGGCAGTATCCAAGGAACCACTTCTTCGGAAAAGAAACAGGGTGAAAACCTGTTGGAATGAGGATCAGTGGAAAAGAGTAGTATGGACTGACATATGCAAGTTTGAAATTTTTGGGACCAGTCATTGACAATATGCTATATATGGTCATTATACCATTGTTAAAAATCTAATGGTGGCCTAAGACTTTTGCACAGTACTGTAGGTGCTAGTGTGCATGCTTTATTAACATTGGACATGATGACACATGGTGAATATGAGATGACACGGTGCTAAAATGAAAATCTACTACAACCCTAACCCTAGCTCCAATAGTAGGACAGGCCAACAGACACTTGGCTAATCGCTAACACTAACACAACAAGGCTCAACGCTAATACGAACTGAAAATGTAAACACGACCAGACTATGCTAATATAAACCTACCACATTCACAGAATGAATGTTAATACAAATGTACAATGTTAAAAGAACCAAACAATGCTAAAGCTCTCATGCAGTGTTAACAGTATATGACAATACTAGTGCCAATTGTGACAGGACAAAACAATGATAACAGAAACATACAATGTTATCATGATCAGACAACGCTACTATACACAGACAATAGTAACGAGACAGGACAATGCTAATAACAAGATCAGACAATGCTTATTCAAACATCAAGACTACAGGATAACTTAACACCAAAACAAGCATCAGCAATAAGAACAGAAACAAGAAGCCACTAACCAAACAAGGAGCACAGAGAGAACCAGAAGCTTGGAAACACTGGGAAAGTGAAAGGCTTAGGAAGGGGAGTATTTATAGTTTATAGTATCTATAATTGATTATCCTGCTGTAGAATGGGAAATGGGTCAGAAAAGAGCTCTGTAGGATGATGTTTCCCACCAGCCCACATCCACCTGACACCTGACTTGATTATTTTACTTAACTGATACTAATATGATATACCTGTTAGCTGTTAATCTGTCTTTTACATTTAACTTCAGCTATTATTTCTTTCTTTCTTTCTTTCTTTCTTTCTTTTCTTTATCTCTTTACTTGAGATAACTTAAGCTTATATATTAAGATATTTTGTAACTTCACCGAATTTAGGGTCAATTCCCCGGCAAATCCTGAACACAGTATGAACCTTTGAAAGTGTGCAGAAAGTCCAGATTCTTAAGCCAGTCCAGGGTCATGGGCAGCCTGGGCCTAACCAGTAGCACAGGGCATAACGCAGGAACCAAATGAATACAGGTTGCCAATCTATCACACACACACTCAGAAACTTTAGAAAGACCAATTTACCTATCATAATAAGTTAATAGAGTAACGATGATACAAGCCCTTCAGCTTATTTCCATACAGTTTAGCTCCCCCTGTCCTCCTTCTGTTTCGACAGCAGGTGGGGCTGTTATCACCTGCTGTTCTATCCTGTAAATACCCCTCTTCCTGTGCACTTCCTTTGTCTGGCGTCTTCACATGGTGGCTCATGACATGGTGGTACCCAGATGACTACCTAAAGTGGGAGTACCAACCTCCCTTAACACTGTTAAGCCTGGACTCTGTATCTGATGTTGCTTGCCCAGCTATTACCCTCCAAAACCCAAATAGTGGACTCTCCCGTGCAACCAGGAAGTGCCGCTGGAAGTGGGGGACCGTGCCTGCTAGCTCAGCGCCTGAGCCTACGCTTTCTAGCTCAACGCCGAGGTCCACGCTCGCTAGCACGGCACCAGTCAGAACTCACGCTCACTAGCATCATGGCCATATCACCGCACGCTAGCTGCCAGCCTGGGTCACAGCTGACAAGTCATGTTCTGGACCCCCCCTTGCTAACTGTTCAGGTATACCCCGGGTTAAGTAAGTTAGAACACGTCAGCCCCTCAAAAATGCCTGAATCTTCCTATTCTCCACTGATCCCAGCCTTCCTGGCTATGACTGAGGCCCAGCGAGCACTCCAGGGGGCCTGTCGGCACCCATCCGGAAGTCTATCAAGTCTGCGCCTGTCCGGAAGTCGATCAAGTCAGCGCCCGTCCGGAAGTCCGTCAAGTCGGCGCCCGTCCTAAAGTCAGTCAAGCTGCTGCCCGTCCTAAAGTCAGTCAAGTCGCACCCGTCCCATGACCTGGCAAGTTTAACCCCGTTCCTGAGTTGTCAGTGGGTCAGCTTTCTCCTCGGGTCTGTGTCCTCTTTCCAGCCTCCCACCAACCACCCGTGTCAGGTACGGTTGCCTGGATCTTCAGAACTGTGCCTGTGTGACCTGTGAATCCAGTCTCATGTTCCTCCTTGTTGTCTCCTAGTCTTATGTCTGTACCTCCGCTTTTCTGGCCCCTGCTTTGTTCTCATCCATGTTTTGTTCCGCTTCCTTGGGTTAGTTTGGGTCTGACTAGGTTTCCATTGCGTATGTGTTCCTGTACTTTGCGCTTTGAAGCTGCGCCATCAGAAGGGGGGTTATGTAATGATGATACAAGCCCTCCAGCTTGAATTCATCCAGTTTAGCTCCCCCCTGTCCTCCTTCTGTTTTGACAGCAGGTGGGACTGTTATCACCTGCTGTCCTTTCCTATAAATACCCCTCTTCCTGTGCACTTCCTTTGTCTGGCTTCTTCTCATGGTGGCTCCTTTTGGCTCCCGTTTGCTCGTGGCTCCCTTGCTGGTTTGTCTCCTTCTTTTTGCCTTGCCTCTTGGTGTCTCAGTCTCTGTTCCTGTGTGTAGTCTTAGGTATTCGTTTGTTACTTGTCTCATGTTTTAGCTGTGTTCTATGATTAGCTTTGTTGTTGTGTTTGTTAGCCTTCCTTGTTTGTTAGCATGTTAGCCTATTATTGTTTGTGTCCTTATGTAAGCTTTAACCTATGCTGTTGTCTTATGTGTGATTGGTCTGTTTGTGTTAGTTATCAATGTTCACTGTAAATAAACCCGTCTCATTTGCATGTATGTCTGCCTCCCTGGTCTTTCCTTGCCCTGAGTGTGACAAATAGTGTATACATCCTGCAGACACATAATGGGAGCAGACAAAAAAAGTGGAATACCAATTAAATAATTAATTTCTACTAAATACACCTTAGGGGCAGCACATTATTCACATTAAATATTATATATGTAAATAATACGATATATAATATCATACCGGTTCCCAAGAAACAGAAGATCTCCAGCCTGAATGACTACAGACCAGTTGCCCTAACATCTGAAGTAATGAAGTGCTTTGAGAAACTTTTACTTCAATACCTCAAGACAATGACCGATGCCATCCAGGACACTCTGCAATTTGCATATAGAGCAAACAGGTCAGTGGACGATGCCATTAATTTGGCTCTTTCCTACATCCTGCAACACCTGGATGGCCCTAACACCTATGCCCGTGTGTTGTTTGTAGACTTCAACTCTGCTTTCAACACTATCATTCCTAACCTGCTCCTCAACAAACTGTGGCAGTTCAATGTCCTCCCATCTGTCTGCTTCTGGATCCACAACTTCCTGAGCAACAGGAAGCAGTACGTGAAGGTGGGTAACCACATTTCGGACCCCCTCTCCCTCAGCACTGGAGCTCCACAGGGCTGTGTGCTTTCTCATCTGCTCTACGCACTTTACAGTAATTCCTGCACTTCTAACAATGACTCTGTTAAACTTATTAAGTTTGCAGATTACACTACCCTGATTGGTCTCATATCTAACAACAATGAGTCCTTATACTGGGAGGAAGTGCAATGACTTGTGTCATGGTGTGGAGCTAACAATCTGGAGCTAAACACAAAAAAAACTGTGGAGATGATAATTGACTTCAGACTGAAACCCACCCCACTGTCTCCACTGGAAAGACAAGGCTCCACAGTCAGCAAAGCATAGTCTTACAAATTCTCGGGCACCAACATTCAGCAGGACCTCAGATGGGACAGACATGGCTCAGCGGTTATGAAGAAGGCCCAGCAGTGCTTGTATTTCTTGCATCAGCTAAAGAAATTTGGGCTGCCTCAAGCACTGCTGGTCCAGTTCTACACTACCATAATAGAGTCCATCATCACGTCCTCCATCTCCGTCTGGTTTGGATATGCAACTCTGCAACTGTACTTTCATCCCAGCAGAGACCAAGAGTGAGGGCATTAAAGGCTCGCACCAACCGACACCTTCACAGCTTCTTTCCCCAGGCCATCATCCTTCTAAATAAAGACCCTTCCAACATTCCTCCCCCTTAGACTCTGCACGCTAACATTACATTTATTACATAATTCTTAGGATTATAGTCTGTGCACACTTGCACTGTAGCCCTTTGGAAAGTACATTTACATATTTAATTTAATATTTAACATATGCCTTCTTTTCATTCATGTTTGCTGCTATCTACATATACTGTGTTTATATACTTCATTATTACAGCGTTGGAATAAATGAAAAGTGAAAAGCTTCCCCTACGCTAAATCTATTTCCCTACCGGACATTACCTCATGCCTCCCAGCGCTACGGGAACTGAACCCCTTGGCGGGCCCAGTCCGTCCTCTCTCCCTGACAGAAAATAATAAAACCAAACGAAAGTGCGGAGGCTCTTTAACAGAGCTTGAGACGGGTGAGGTCTCAGAGTCACGCGGCTGAAAGTGATACGCACTGCAAGGCCGTGGCTGCGATCGCGGGGCATAAGCAGCATGACATTTGTATGGTGCAACACCTGCTATGACTGGCGAGGCTCTTAAATAGCCAGAGTAGCAGGTGTTGCGTATTCCGCCGCAATCAGGCAGCTTACCAACAGGCATGCCCGAATGTGGCGGCTGCCAGAGATCCTACCGAGGGAAACCAGTCCAACGCTGCCCTCTAGCGTCGGTATGTAGGACCTCTGACATTTAGATTTAATTTCTATGTTTAGATTTAATTTTACTCTGTGTTGACACATGCACCAAGACAAATTCATTGTACTTCTTGTACTTGGCGAATAAATGATTCTGATTCTGATTCTGATTACACTAACATTATTTACACTAATAAGTAAACTGTTTGTTAACCCCAAATGCTAATCATTTCAGTATCTTTTTTGGTATAATTTTCCTGTCTGAAAAAATTGTTTTCAGTGCATGGGCAGTTTTAAGCAGTCATATTAAAAACAGTTGCCAACTACAGAGATGTGTTACATTAAATCTTACACAAAACCAGATGTAAATACCACTGTGGTGGTTTAGCAGTTAACCAACTGGACTATGAAGTAGAACATTCAGGGTTCAAGGTTCCCCACAACTGCCAAACTGCCACTGTTGAGCTCTTGAGCAGGGTCGTTGGCCCAGAACTGCATTACACTGTATGGCTGTATCGGTTGTTCTGGAAGTCACTCTGTAATTACCAATGTCACAGATTTCTCCTCCCCCTTATGTCAACATCTAATTATGAAACATCTATTCTGCTATTGTTTTTTACTGCTCATTTGCACTCCTCCAGTACTTCCTGAAATGGATCTTGATGATCAAGGAAAAAAAAGGAAATATTTTGGTGAGGTATTTCTTTGTGCAGTGGCAATATAATACAATAATAAACAAAGCCAAAATTACCCTCGAATATTGCTGTCAATCTCTGTCACTATAGGGCCTCACTTGTAAAGACAGTAGTTTTCTCTCATCTGATCATCAAAAGGGAATGAATGGCTTTAAATGGTAAGCTGAATCGGGTGTGTCATATAGGGTAGAATGCAAATCTCTTTGGAATTTGAATTGTATACATTTTTTTCTAGACTATAGTCCTATATAATAATATTGATTATGATATGGAAGTAACAAATTAGAACTTGTCTAATAATAAGAGACCTGGTGTTCGAGCCTGTCTAAGGGTATCATTATCATGAAGTGGTCCTGAAATTTTGCAAACCTTTTCTCAGTCCTAAATGTAGATAAAGAGAAACAAACTGAACAAATTAGACAAAAATATTATACTTGTTCATGTATTTATTGAGAAAAATTATCCAATATTACATATCTGTTAGTGGAAAAAGTATGTGGACGTATAGGATTCGCAGTTACAGTGGGGTAAAAAGGTATTTAGTCAGTCACTGATTGTGCATGTTCTCCTACTAGAGATGAGAGAGGTCTTGTTAGAATGCCCGCTTTGCACCCTTGCCTCGCGCTTTGCATTGCTTTGTATCGCTTCGCTGTGCTTTGCGTTCCGCTTCGCGATCACTCGCAGTTCCACGGAGACATCACCCGTCTCGCTCTCCATTTGCGTCTGCCCCGGTAGGGACACAGGTAAGATCCGCCTTACATAGAAGGTGGGCTGTGTAAAGCTGCAAGGCACGAGGTAAGATGTTAGGGCTTAACCAAAAGGCAAGGGAAAGCTTTTTCCATTGCTTCCTACTTGTCTCTCCTCGCTCCTCGAATCTGCTCTCCGAGCGCAGCCTCTGCACTGCCTTATCTTTTATTTTGTGTATTTAAGCCTCAGTGCCCCTGTGGCGTGAGTTTATAACACCCGTCTCTTTAATAACAGACCTGGTGTTCGAGCCTGGTGTTCTTACTTTTGTTCTGTTTATTTACTTATATTTTGCTCTTTTATTTATTTATTGTTTGGTTCATTATTTCCATCTGGAGCTACCAGCGATTGGGTCCTAAAACCAGTTATTCTTTTGAATTAAAGTTATTTAATTGTTTAAAGTTATTCTTTTGTTTTAAAAGGTCTGTAATTTTCATCATAGGTACACTTCAACTAAGAGACAAAATGAGAAAAAAATCCAGGAAATTACGTTGTAGGATTTTTAAAGAATTTAATTGTGAATCATGGTGGAAAATAAGTATTTGGTCACCTATAAACAAGCAACATTTCTGGCTCTCACAGACTTGTAACATTTTCTTTAAGAAGCTCTTCTGTCCTCCACTCATTACCTGTATTAATGGCATCTGTTTGACCTGGTTATCTGTATAAAAGACACCTGTCCACAGCCTCAAACAGTCAGACTCCAAACTCAACCATGGCCAAGGAGCTGTCAAAGGACACCAGGAAGAAAATTGTAGACCTGCACCAGGCTGGGAAGAGTCTAGAATCTAGAATCTAGAACAGGCAAGCAGGTTGGTGTGAATAAATCAACTATGGGAGCAATTGTAAGAAAATGGAAGACAAGACTATTGATAATCTCCCTCGATCTGGGGCCCCATTCAAGATCTCATCCCGTGGGGTCAAAATAATCATGAGAACGGTGAGCAAAAATCCCAGAAGTACACAGAGGGACCTGATGAATGACCTGCAGAGAGCTGGGACCAAAGTAACAAAGCTACCATCAGTAACACACTACGCCGAGAGGGACTCAGTAACACACTATGCACAGAGATCCTGCAGTGCCAAGCGTGTCCCCCTGCTTAAGCCAGTACATGTCCAGGCCTGTCTGAAGTTTGCCAGAGAGCATATGGATGATCCAGAAGAGGATTGGGAGAATATCATGTGATCAGATGAAACCAAAATAGAACTTTTTGGTAAAAACTCAACTCGCCGTGTTTGGAGGAAGAAGAATGCTGAGTTGCATCCCAAGAACACCATACCTACTGTGAAGCATGGGGGTGGAAACATGCATGGAGGAATGAGCCAAAATACCAGCTACAGTGTATGCAAACCTGATAAAGACTTGCAGGAAACGTTTGACCTCTGTTATTGCCAAACAAAGGTTATGTTACAAATTATTGAGTTGAAGTTTTGTTATTGACCAAATACTTATTTTCCAACATAATTTACAATTAAATTCTTTAAAAAACCTACAATGTGATTTCCTGGATTTTTTTTCTCATTTTGTCTCTCATAGTTGAGGTGTACCTATGATGAAAATTACAGACTTCTCTCATCTTTCTAAGTAGGAGAACTTGCAGAATCAGTGGCTGACTAAATACTTTTTTGCCCCACTGTAATTTAAAGGTGAAATTAGAATCAGGAGTATTCAGTCAATGGGATGACAATCGGATGTGTGTGGATGTGTGTGCATACTATTGTATATAAAGAACAGGGATCTATGTTTTTAAAAACATGTCTGTGAAGGTGTATCATGGTACAAACAAAAAACCTTCTGAAAACCTCAGAAAAAGAGTTGAGGCTCATCATCCTGGAAAAGATTACAAAGCCACCCCTAAAGAATTTGGACCAGTCCACATTCAGACAGACCGTGTACAAACAGGAATTTGAAGACCATTTTACTTGATTGACCAACAAAGATCACTCCAAGAGCAAAGCGTGTAATAGTCTGTGGGGCCACAAAGGAACCCAGGGTAACTTCTAAGTTCATGTTCATGTGTCCACCATCAGGGGAAAACTGAACAACATTGGTGTGCATGGTAGGGCTGTAAGAAGAAAGTAATGCTCTACAAAAAGAGCACTGCTGCACATCACATGGGACATGGACAATCCAGAAGGCTACTGGAAAAACATTTTGTGAGTGGATGAGAGCAAAATAGAGCTATTTTGTTTAAATGAGAAGTGTGATGTCTGGTATATTAACAACACAGTCCAGCAAAATAACCTTATCCCATTTGTGAAACATGGTGGTGTAATATCATGGTCTTGCCAGTTTTGCTGTGTCTGGGTCAGGACGACTTGCCACCATGGATGGAACAAGAATTCTGAATTATACAAGCTAATTGTAAAGGGAAATGTCAGGACACCTGTCCGTGAACTGAATCAGCAAGACAATGACCGGAAGCACACAAATCATTCTACCAAAAATGACTAAAAATGTATGAGATGACATCACATCACCAAACTATTCAACAACGTTCCAGATGCAGCACTAGTGTAGACCACTGTTTAATTAGCTGTAAATAAAGACTAGAATGTTTTACCCCTAAAATACTGAAATATTTTCTGAAATATGTTTTACCCTAACACTGAAATATCCGCATTGATTGGCTCATCTAAATCATCACCGTGTTTATTAGATCCAGTTTCTACACATTTACTCAAAGAATTGATACCTAATAGCTATAGAGCCACTGCTTATTATTTTAAATTCATCCCTTACCTTTGATTATGTGCCCAATTCCTTTAAGTGTGTCGTTATTAAATCCACTGATTAAAAAAGCCAAGCTTAACCCTGGTGTGATATCTAATTATTGGCGAAAATCAAATCTACCTTTTCTCTCCAATATCTTAGAAAAAGCCATCTATCAGAAGCTCTGTAGTTGCCTCCAAAGTAATGGTATTTATGAAACATTTCAGTCTGGATTCAGGCCCCATCATAGTACTGAAACAGCTTTAATTAGGGTACTAAATGATTTATTAATGTTAAATGAATGTGTTTCTTTTCATGTTCTGTTAGATTTAAGTGCAGCATTTGTCACCATAGATCACAATGTTTTACTGAATAGACTACATAATACTGTAGGTGTTAATGGATTTGCACTTTCTTTGTTTAAATCCTACTTGACCGACAGGTACCAGTTTGTTTATGTAAATAATCTACGCTCTAAGCTCTCAAAAGTGAATTATGGTGTACCTCAGGGGTCTGAGCTTGGCCCGCTATTATTCTCTCTGTACATGCTGCCACTAGGCTCAATTATTCATAAACATGGCATTTGTTTCCACTGCTATGCAGGTGATACACAGCTGTTCATATCAGCCAGACCAAATGACGCCCTTACAATCAACAAAATTGAGGATTGTGTAAAGGAAGTAAAAGATTGGATGTCATTAAATTTTCTCTAACTTAACTCAAATAAAACTGAGGTTTTGTTAGTGGGACTCAAGGCTGTGAGAGACAGGTTAGCTACATCTATCCTAAATCTAGATGGCTGTCCAGTATTGCCCAGTCCATCTGTAAAAATTTGTGTGTCTCCTTTGATGTGCACATTACCAGCTTCACTGGAATTGCTTTCTTTCAGTTATGTAATATTGCAAAACTTAGAAATATCCTCTCTTTTAATGATGCGGAGAAACTGGTTCATGCATTTTTAACCTCAAGTTTGGATTACTGTAATGCTTTACTGACTGGAGGCTCTAGTAAATCTATAAATAAACTTCAATTAGTTCAGAATGCAGTGGCTCGAGTGCTAACTAGAAGTAGAAAAATTTGATCATATCAGTCCTGTTCTGTCATCACTACACTAGTTACCAATTAAATTCCACATTGATTACAAAATATTTCTTCTAACATATAAAGCTCTACATGGCCTGATCCCACATTATCTGAGTGAACTAGAGTCGAACTATGGAATAAACTTCCAACTTTAGTTGGAGATTAAGACACACTCCAAATTTACTTATTTAAACAGGCTTTTGGCTAGACTTAGACTGGGATGCATAGCTCCTATGGTCGGGAGTGTCTGTTGGGTGGTCTGACTGGGCTGGGCTTCGGTCCTCTTGATCTTGACTTGTGCATCCTTGCCTTAGACTAAGGGCAGAGCTGGGGGTTCATAGTCAAAGAGTTTTGTGGTGATCTGGGATGTTGAGTTGCTGTCTTTTTGCCTCCTGTGTGGTTGCTGATGTTTCATGTCATCAATCTTGGCTTTGTTTCCTACCAGTTCTTCTCTTTCTAGCTATGCTGCTATAGATAATGCTGCCAGAGTCTCGTTCTACATGTGGCATCAGTGATTGTTAATAGACTCTGTGCTCTTAATCAATAACTAATTACATTTTCTGTTTTCTCTCCGAGCTTGTGTTCCGGTACCAGTTCTAGTCCCACACAGTAAGATGTTCATCCGCTTCAGCTTCACTCAAGTTGTTTCCGTCATTAGCTCCAGCGCCTCCATACCCGAGCCACACCGGAGGACAGTAACATCATTGCTTGCTCTGCTAACCAGCACTGTACCTCTGAGCCACTCTGGTTCATATCTCATTTCTTCTGGTTGTACTTTGTCATTGTTCTGGATGTGTGTTTCTTGGATGTTTCCATCTCACCAGAGGCTCCTGAGTCTCAGTGCTCCCTGGGGTAGGTTCTGGGTCTGTGTGAAGTACAGCACAGACCAGGGGTGCCCTCATGTTAGAGAAAATAATGGGGGTTTCCCTAGTCTGCACTGTGCATCACACAGACCCAGCCCCCAGCCAGAGGAGTACAGGACTCGGGTGCCTCTGGTGAAAGAACATCTGAGAAACATCTGTGAAACACATATCCAGAACACACATGAAGGTCAATTTGAATAAAGGGTGGCTCAGCATTGCTTACCAGTGTTCTACTACTGACTCTCTCTGGTTTGTGTGGCCTGTAATGTTGGGGGCGCCCATGGTCTCAGTGTTCCTCAGGGTGAGGGTAGCTTGGTTTGTGCGATGCACGGCCCAGACCAGGGGTGCCCCGCAATTTCCCCTGTTCTCTTTTTATTATGATTATTCTTTCAAATCATTTATTTCTTCTACAGCAGAACCATTTTCTGAGCAAACATTTTTGGTGGTACAAATAGTACTTTATAGTACAATAGTACAATAGGAATTGCCATGCCATTGCGATAACCCTTTGTCCTCAAGCCTATTGGGGCTGTAACACATCAGTGGCTTTATACTGTAACAGCCATTTTGCTGTGACCTGGGCACAGGCGTGGGCATTAAAACACTCAGTAATTGTACTTGCCCAGACATTCCTTTTTTCGGCAGGCATGGCATCCACTGTTCCTCCAACATGTCTCCAATGGTTCTCCCTCATCGGAGATGTGAATAAAAAGCATGGAAACAATTAAAAGCTCAGCCCTTTCATCTTAAGTGATCTCAAATGAGCCTGGGGTATTTTTCTGTGTGCTATTTTAGATGGGCAGAGAGCAGTGATGTGGCAGGAGGCCTGGGAAAGCTCTGTGTAGCAGAAGTAGAGTTACTTTGGGGATCTGGTTCTTAACAGCATCAGAACCTGAATAATGCAGATAGCAGAGCAGGAGAAGCACAGAAGAGTGCAGAAAGCCTTTGACCACATACTCCTGAATAAAATAAATGCCACACCACTTGAGCAGGCGGCCGGAAGCAGAGGGGGAAGTGAGAGGGAAAATATAATTCATGCGAAAGCTAAAATCAGTCAGGCAGGCCTAGACAAGCATGACCAAACACCTGATTTAGACTAATCCTCGATGTGTTCTTTTCTTTGACCCTGTGGATGACTTTCTGGTCGATATGCATATGAAGTATGTGAGTTCACTGCAGAATTACTTGTCATCAATAGATTTCCAATAATGTTGTGACATTTGTTGCAAGTGTTATGTCATTATACATCACAATCCAAACTGTGT
The DNA here is from genome assembly GCA_025084515.1 of Ancistrus triradiatus. Taxonomy (NCBI): domain Eukaryota; kingdom Metazoa; phylum Chordata; class Actinopteri; order Siluriformes; family Loricariidae; genus Ancistrus; species Ancistrus triradiatus. Next base: position 178,286 of record JAJAGP010001476.1, read on the forward strand.
TTCACATTCTATTTAAAAGACACATGGATAGCCTATAAAGACACACGCCTACTTGTATATAAGTATAACAGACCTCTCGTCAAGGACTGACAATTGAGGATAATTATATTGATGTACTGCTGATGTTTTCTATGTGCACCATGAGATAACTCATCTGTGACACCACATTGTGGACTCCATTATTCTCTTCTATGGCCAATTAGTGTGAGTCCCAAGAGCAAACCCAGAGTCAATATGTCATATAAAGTACCAAACACTTCTCTGTAGATTATATACAAATGTTCACTATTGCAGGACTTTGTATGTATTAGTTCAGGGCTACTGAACTATTGTTTAAAAGGGTATTGCTGTTTAAAAGGGTCAAAATATTGCAGACAATTTTGTGTACATGTTCATTAATTTCCTCTAAAATGTAACATTTATCGGATTTTCAATGATATCTTCTTTATCCACACATTCACAAAATTAACGCACCCAGAAGGAAATGTTGGATTGCTGCAAAACATGCAGTTATGTCACAGGCAGATATGTACAGTGGTGCTTGAATGTTTGTGAACCCTTTGGAATTTTCTATATTTCTGCATAAATATGACCTAAAACATCATCAGATTTTCACATAAGTCCTAAAAGTAGATCAAGAGAACCCAGTAAAAAAAAATGAGACAAAAATATTATACTTGGTCATTTATTTATTGAGGAAAATGATCTAATATTACATATGAGTGAGTGGCAAAAGCATGTGAACCTCTAGGATTAGCAGTTCATTTGAAGGTGAAATTAGAGTCAGTTGTTGATCGAGTATAATAGTTTTGTCTCATTTGTTTAACCGGGTTCTCTTTATCTGCTTTCAGGACTTGTGTGAAAATCTGATGATGTTTTAGGTCATATTTATGCAAACTTTCAAGCACCACTGTAAATGATTACAGGTGTGGTGTGATTAGACACTGGGTCTTGCCACAAGAGAGCATAAATTGCTTCTCCCACTTTCTATAAAAGGCTCCCAGAGGCTTTTTACTTTTTTGTACCTCTTGGTTACAGATCGTTGACTGCTAGACATTTTGCACAGTTGGCAGACTTTGAGAGGGGGCACACTGTTGGAATGAGAGAAGCAGGATGGTTGATTTGATGAACTGCTCACCATATAGACCGTTCTGACCTAGCTGTTAGGAGGTGCTGGGAGCAATGGTTCCATGGTCATATGCACACAAGACTAACAGGTTCCAGACAGCCCAGACAGATCATCAGTAGAGAGGATTGTTTGATCCGCTGATGAGCATGCGCAGCTCCCAGAGTTTCATTTTCCACCATCCAGGCACAGGTGGCACCTTCACTACACAATCCTGTTTCTTCCCAAACCATTTCTGAGCGCTTAGCAGAGTGAAAGTTATTGTAATGTCGCCCAATAAGTGTCCTGCCATTGACAACCAGCCAATGTCATCTTCGGTTGCAGTTGTTTCGTAAACAAGAATCCTGGACTGCTATGGACTGGGACAGTATTGTCTTTAGCGATGTGTCCAGGTTCTATTTTGGATCCAACAATGGTTGGGTTTGATTATGGAGGCCTCGTGGTAAGCACTTCAAACCTGCTGTTGTTGTGGAGTGACACACTGCCCCAATGGCTGGTGTGATGGTCTGGGGAGCCATCACATACTACAGTCAGTCACCCCTAGTAGTGATATGAGGGACACTAACAATTCAGCGATATGTGCAGGACTTCCTGTGGGTAAATGTGTTGCTTCTCATGGCAGGGCTTCCAACAGGCATTTTTCACCTGGAATGTCTCTGCCAGATTGCAACATTTATGGGATCTGCTGGGGGGCAAGCTTTGACTATGAGTGTGGAGGATCTACAGGCTGTATGCAAATGTGTCATAGAGACTAGAAGATGACAATCTCTCACCAAGAGATACACTACCCAAAGGTTGCCACCAAGAGATTTATTTGAAACACTTTCACAGCCTCTTGTGGCAAGACTGTGTCTAATCAGGCCACACATGTAATCATTCAGCAATCTGACATTTCTATCTGGGTGCTTTATTTGTTTTGTCAATGAGTGTACTTTATTTTACATTTATATATTTTATCTTCTTCATATTTTATTGTGTATTTTATTGATAAACAATTCCATTCACAAATCAGTTCCAAATGCTTGCTCAATTATGTAACCCATAACAGCTCAATAAGCAATATGGTGTACTTACAAATGGAATTAAACATCATTCCAAGCCTGCAAGTAAACATCACATTTTCTGACTTGCTCTTTTGAGGGTGTAGACTCATCTATTTCCAAATCATCTTTGATTATTTTGGTAAATTAGAATTAGTTCTAAATTAGAATCACTTTATTTTGCCAAGTCTGTCACTATATATGCACTATGCAGGCAAAAGTTTGTGGACCCCCCTTTTATTAATAAACCAGACAAATGCACACACTAAAAACAAGTATAAAAACAATAATAAATAAGACATTGAAGTGATGCTTGAAAGTTTGTGGACCCTATAAATGTTCTATTTTTTGCATAAGTATGACCTTAAAACAGAAACAGATCTTCACACAATTTGTAAAATTAATTAACAAATGACAGAAAAATTTTACTTTATCATTATTTTATTAACGGAAATTATTCAATGTTACGTATCTGTGAGTGGCAAAAGTATGAGGCCTGAGTAGGCACACTGTTGTATGTACTGGGATTTACCTTTACAACAGGTATTTGTGGAAGTGTATATCATAGCTTGAACACATAAGCTTTCTGAGGATCTCAGAAAAAGTTCCTGATGCGTATCAGGCTGGAAAAGGTTACAAATCATATCGAAATAGTTTGGACCACATCAATCTACAGTCAGACAGTCTATGCACAAGTTGATTAATTTGAAAACTTGGTTGACCAGCAAAGATTACTACAAGAAGATGGTGTGTAATAGTCCTTGAGGTTATAATAGAACCCAGAATAACCTCTAAGCAACTAAAGGCCTCTCTCAGATTGGCTACTGTTAATGGTCATGAGGTCATCATCAAGAGAACGCTGAACAACAATGGTGTGCATGACAGGTTTGCAAGGTGAAAGGTATTGCTCTTCAAAAAGAACATTGCTGCCCATGATGTAGCACATCAGCAATCTAGAAGGCTATTGAAAAAAAAACATTTTGTGGACGGATAAGACCGAAATAGAGCTTTTTATTTTAAATGAAAAACGTGGTGAAAAAATACTGTATTCTAGCATACATACAGCAATGTATCCCATCTGTGAAACATGGTGCTGGTAGTATCATGGTTTGGGCCTGTTTTGCTCCATCTGAGACAGACTTGCTTGCCATCAGTCTGAATTATATCAGCACAGCATAAAGAAAAATCTCAGGACAGGGTCAGCAAGACAGTGATCCTAAGCACACAAGTCTTCCAAAAATAGTTAATGACTAAAGGTTGAAGACTAATGGTTATAGACTAAAATTAAAGTTTTGGAGTAGCTAAGGCAGTTCTTTAAAAATAGAAATGATGTTGAAGCAGATAATGTGAGGAAACCCACCAACATCCCAGAGTTGAAGCTGTTCTATATGAAGCAATGGGCTAAAACTCCTCCAAGCTCGTGTGCAGGACTGATCAACAGTTACTGGACATGTTTATTTGAAGTTATTGCTAAACAAAGGTTCAGTTATTGAGGAATTATTTTCCTCAATTAATAAACGACCAATTATAATATTTTTGTCTCATTTCTTTCATTTATAAATTCTGGTTGTGTACGTGTGTGATAATCCTGTGTGAAAATCTGATCATTTTTATGTCATATTTTTGCAGATAAATAGAAGATTCTAAAGGTTTCACAAGCTTTCAAGCACTACTCTACGTGAGTGGCACAGTGACGCAGTGGTTAGCGCCATCGACTCGCAGCCTGTGTGGAGTTTGCATGCTCTCCCAGTTTCAGTTTAGTACAGCATGTCCACTATGATTAATGAGCGTCACAGCTCTGGGGTAAAACTGCTCTCATGTCTCGTTTTGCTGCTTTTGATGGATCAGAGTCTTCTGCCAGAGGGAAGTGACTGGTAGAGGTGATATTTAGGGTGAGAGGGGTGAATAAATTGTACTTCAACCTAAATTCTTCTTCCCTCCTTAAAATTAGTTCCAACAAAATGATGTACAAGACTCTTCATCATGAATTTCTACCTGCAAGCTAGTTTATTTGCTGATTACTTCCTGGCTAACTGATATAACTGTAATCAAAACCGGGTTGGAAAGGACTTTACGATATGATATGCATCATGATACATGGGTCATGATACGATTATATCACGATACTCTGCATTGTGATATTCCACATAGTTCACTGAAAATGTAAAAACAGATGAAATACAAGTTATGGTGTACAATCTGATTTGCCTTAATACATGACATCATATTGATAATTCAGAGGACAAATTGAGTCAAAACATTGTACTGCAACATCTACAAGAGTAGATTGTAGTTCACACCCAATTTAAAATGTATTTTTTCTTCCTTCAGAAAAATCAATATTTCAAGCTGAAAATCAACGTCGTATATCACAAAAATAAATATCGCAATATATTGCTGTATCGATTTTTTAACACAGCCCTTATCCCAGATCATATTCTGCATGTTACAGAATAGTAAGGATACCACTGGTAGTGCAGTCATTAGCATGCTATGTATTACAGTGATTTTTACAGTTTGAGAAAAGGGAATATCTTAGGCACTTCTGTCACTCTGGATAAAAGAGTCATTAAAATAAAAGATGCATTAAATAAAATGGTATTTTGGGAGGATGAGGAAATAATTAGATAGCTGTGAATATAATGCTGATGCAATTTGCAACCCCAGCACTGAAATGCAACTTGAATCTACCTGTGACAGTTGGCTGGCCTGCTGTTATGGGAATAGCTGCATATCCACAAATATTCAAATAACCTGCTATGTGAATAAAGATGTAGAGAGGTTCCTAGGCTACATTTAGTATTTCAGCACTTTTAAAATAGCTAATAAAAAATAAGGTATGAAATGCAGATATGATTCCTGGACAATTTATTGTCTACCATGATGATTTTAAAACTGTTTAGTGTGCTAGTTCCAGCAGTCACTGGTAATTTTGTCTTGGTTAGAGTCCAACCCCACCATTATTCTGCATGAGGCTTTTCTTCTTATCTGAAATTCTAGTGATTAGGATTCACAGTTAGCGTCATAGTTCTGCAAGTCCTTGAAAAATAGTGTGCTTCAGTGCCAAACATGAAGCAGAGCTTCGTGAATTAACAAAACCCAGAGCCAGACACTTCCATAGACTGATTTAATGGCCTGTTTCAAATAGCAACATTTCAAAAAATGACACCAAAACATAATAAAAATGTCCAAATATAACTGACATAAATATATTTTATTTTAAACAGCAGTGCGCACAAGCTATGAGTACTGTTTGTTCTGCAATTTAAATGCCCTTGCTTCCTTTTTAAGGACAAGAGGCTTATAGAAAAAGTCCGTTTCTTCAACCCATTATTGCATATTCTAGTCATTAACATACACTCCCTAGGTAAAAATGATAGTTACCACCAATCCATATTATAACTCCATAACAGAGCTTTCAGAGCATCCAAGAAAACAGGATAAAAAAGTCACAGAGGAGAAATACTTTCCCCAAGAATAATGTCTTTATGAGTAAATGCTTAGATTAAACACTCAAGTGTTAGGCCTACGATTTTTTTTTCATTCTGTTTCTTTCCCTTTCTGTTTCACTTCCTGAACTGCTGGCAAACGGAAGACTGTCTGTTACACTATCGACAAAAACAGACACCAAGGGTGTTCAAGTGTTAGCACTGCTAAAAAAACAGTTGCTCAAAATCCAAAATTGTAAAAAACACCACACAGACTCCAGTATTAGGATATAAGAGAGGCATAATAGTGAACCTAGCAAAGGACAATAAAGAATATAGACAAGTGTTAAAAGAATAAGGTTTAGTGATGCACACAAAGTAAATGGCAGTCTGACTGTCATGAAAGTACTGTAAAAGGTCTTGACCCTTGTCAGAATCCTTAACTTTTTAGTTAGATACATGTATATATACACAGTCCTATCGCAATATTATGACCACCCTTTGTTTCTACACTCACTGTCCAATATATCAGCCTGTTTACCATAAAGGAGCACTTTGTAGTTCTGTAATTGCAGTCTGTAGTCCATTTGTTTTTCTACAAACTATGCTAGACCCACCACAGATCACGTATTATATTAACATTTAACATTAGCATGTACAGCATTTAGCAGACGCCCTTATCCAAAGCGACTTACAGCTGATACAGTCTTACAACCCAAGCAATTGTGGGTTAAGGGCCTTGCTCAAGGACCCAACAGTGGCAGCTTGGCAGAGGTGATATTTGAACCCTGGACCTTTTGGTCCATAGTCCAGTACCTTAACCGCTAGGCCACCACAGTCCCTGGATTGAACTGGTATGACTGAATCAGACACAGCAGTGGTGCTGGAGTTTTTAAACACTGTTCACTCACTGTCCACTTTATTAGAGACATTCACACTATTGTTCCACCTTGTAGATGTAAAGTCAGAGACAACAGCTCATCTGTTGTTACACAGTTTGTGTTAGTCTTCCTCTAATCCTGTTATGCCGCAGCGAGTGAGCCAAAGCCGCTGAGAAAATGGTGGGGCCGCAAAGAATTTCAAGGGAAGCACATGGGAGGTATTTCTTTACCCTGGCTTTAAACCCAGGTGTTTACCTCCGGCCTCCTAGCCGTACATTTACTGGCGGTTTGAAGACCTTTTTTTCCTAACATGGATGTTTTTACCTTTTTTCCTAAAGCGGACACGAAAGCACACGAGAGACAGGTGAGGTCCTTAACAACTCTAAGGATGTGACAACCAGGGGTGCTCAGGAGCGTGCTTATAAGCCTGAGGACGCAGGTGTTGCAAATGATGTAATAAGCGCCCATTAGAGTGGACACAGGTGTGCTGCCTCGCTGAACCGGTTCCCGCCGATAGTCGAGCCAAAGCTGCCATCATTGGCCGTGTGACTCCTGATAGATCCTTCATCAGTTCTCACAGAATGCTGGGTACAGGACACTGATGACTTTTTTGGCTGGTGGACTATTTTCAGTGTTTCAGAGGTGTTTTTAAAACACCAGCATCACTGCTGTGTCTGATCCGATCATACGAGCTCAACTCACACTAACACACCACCAACCACATCAGTGTCACTGCAGTGCTGAGAATGATCCACCACAAAAATGGTACCTGATCTGTGCTGGTCCTGTGGGGGTCCAGTGGGGGGGTCTAACCAATATGTATATAATAACCTTAAACGTCAACGTGAAACCAATATTAAGAAGTCAAAGAATGAAGAAGTGAAATTTCTTAAATAAAATTACGATGAAATTAAATGAATTAAAATGCAATGAATACGATTAGTAACAAAAATATTACAGAGGCTACAAATATATCCCTGAGTGCTGTTCAGAGCAAGTTTAAGAAGAAAGTATATGGCAACTCCAACACCTTGTCTAAACTGATGCCGTCTCTCCAAACTGGATGACCCTGCCAATGAAGATATTGATCAGGGAAGTTTCCAGGAGGCCAGCAGCAACTTTGAAGGACTTAATAGTTTTTATGGCTGAGATTTGTTGGTCTGTGCATGTCAAAACAATCCCACATGCTTTACACAAAGCTGGTCACTATGACAGCTAAAAAATTTAATAAATTACTCTTCTGAAAAAGTGCCTCACTGGATCTCATTTGTGCTTCTGATTCTATGTACTTTTTTTGGCCAAGTGAGAGAAAGGCTGAACATTTTGGACTAAAATCTAACCACTGTCTTTGAGGAAAACCAATCCCAGCACACTACACAAAAATACACCATACTGTGAAGCATGATGGTGTCAACATTATGTTAAATGAGTAATTTTCTTCATCTGACTGGCAATTGGTCAGGATTGAAGAGAGAAAGGATGCTGTCAAGTACATCCAAATTCTTGATAGAAACCTGCAGCCCACAGATAGACAGCAGAAATTATCAGGTGGTTTACCTTCTAGTATGGTGACTCGAAACACATTGTTAATAATAATAATAATAATAATAATAATAATAATAATAATAATAGTAAAACAGTGGTTTAAGGACATGAAGGTGAATGACCTTGAGTGGCCAAGTCAGAGCCCTGACCTAAGTCTGTGGATGGATTGAAAAGAGCAATAAATTAATGCTCACCACAAAAGTTCTTCAAGGAAAAATGAGCAAATATTCCTCAGTCTAGGCGTAATGGATTAAATAAAAGGTGGCTTTAACACGTATTCAGTGGGCTGACCACATTCCCATCCATGTTATTCTAGTTTAAATTATTTCCTTATTTGTGTAATAAGTTTTTTCATTACATTTCAAAATTGTTTTTTTTGTTACTTAAATGTTGTTATGAAAAATGTGTTGATCTGGTTGATCTGGAATATACATGGGTTAAGGGATTTAGGCTCAAAGGCAATTTCAAAATGGTGTGTGACATGGGTCAGACTGCTCCACTTCTAAACAGCAGAGGACTGGAATGGTACACAGGTCAAGCCAGCTCAGAAATATTGCTTTTAACCAAAAGATAGAGACATGGGCACTCAGTTCGAGCCAATTCAGCAGATCCACCTCTGAGCAGCAGAGGGAGGCAATGGTGCACAATGAACGACTCAATGTGCGTGCCAGCACAATGTTCTGACCATTCAAGACATGGAATAATGTGGAGCGTATAAGAATGAAATGTACTGCCAACTACAAATGGTTAATTAGAAATGTTTTTTTTATCCTGAGTATGACGTCACATACACACTCTGTGCATACTTCTGTCATACTCTCATTTCAGCAGTTATTTATGAATCTTCATAGTTAAATGCATCAACTGGTGGCATGGTGGGTAGCACTGTCACCTCACAGCAAGAAGGTCCTGGGTTCAATCCCAGGGTGGAGTGACCTGGGTCCTTTATGTGGAGTCTGCATGTCCTCCCTGTGTCTGCATGGGTTTACTCCAAGTACTCTGGTTTCCTCCCATAGTCCAAAGATATGTGTGTTAGGTTAATTGATTACGCTAAATTTGTATTGACTTGAGTGTGTATATAAATGACTAGTCTTGATGTAGCCTTGTGTATAGATGTAAAATTGTGTGTGTCACTGAAATGGCCACTGATGCTGATAGTGACTTTAAATAAACCAATAAAACAAACAAGCTGCACCAACAGATATCCACTTGGGAGATTTACTCCTCAAAGAGTAACCACCACCACACCACCTACTTGAAATCACATAATTATTTACATTTTTAACCTCAGTACTCCAAACTTTTTTGGAATGGCAGGCCTGAAATGCAGAGATGGATGTATATTAACAAATGAAATGAAGTTGACCGGACAAAACAAGAAAGTTCTTGGGTTCAAACGGTCTGCATTGAAATAACCTCCAAAGTACATGTAAGACACAGTGTTATTTGTATTTTCCATACTGTCCTGATTTTTTCTGATATGGGGTTGTAGTATGCAGGTTCAATCACCCCACTGGGGGCAGAGAGATGTTAGAGATGGATAAAGTGATTTACAAAAGAGAAGAAAAGGTCCTAAGGTCTGCTGAGGGAGAGGCATGAGGCTGTCACTATGCAGGAGGTCCATGCCCTAGAACAGCAGTCACCCATATAAGCACTTACAAAGAGTGTCACACTGACTGTAGATTTTGATAAGGAAGAGCAGAGAGGTTCTGTCCCTGCCAAGTTGAAGCAGACCATGGAGCAACCTATGCAGAGCCGCCTTCGGCAGTTGCAACTGCACTCCCCTCCAGCTCTCTGATGAATAGCACCAGGTCTGCAGCATCCACGTCACTCTTTCTGACGTGCTGTTGACAGACTTGGCTTTTGTGCTTTGTTTCCACGTCTGTCAGCATGACCTGCAGCTGCAGCCTCATGTCCGTAAATATTTTGAAAAAAGCATTCTCATTACTTCACATTTCTCCCATGCTGCCATGTAGCCTCAAAACCCAATGCAGTAGCCACAAATTTATCTGGAGTCTCTGCAGCATTCCCTTTATGTTCTGTTCCTCTCCTTCAAATTCTGGACTTCCTCTGGACACTTCTGCACCACCTGAATAACCTCTTTGGACAACCACACAGCAAGGGTTATGCTAGTTCTCTCTGTTATTTCAGCAGTTACCTTTGTGGAATGAGTGGTGGTAGATGTAAAGAAAGCATCTGGAGGCACAGTGGTGCTTGAAAGTTTGTGAATCCTTTAGAAATTTCTGTATTTCTGCATAAATATGACATAAAACATCATCAGATTTTCACATAAGTCCTAAAAGTAGATAAAGAGAACCCAGTTAAAAATGAGACAAAAATATTATACTTGATCCAATATTATGTATTAGTGAGTGGAAAAAGTATGTGAACCTCTAGGATTAGCAATTCATTTGAAGGTGAAATTAAAGTCAGGTGTTTTGAATCAATGGGATGACAATCAGGTGTGAGTGGGCACCCTGTTTTATTTAAAGAACATAGATCTATCAAAGTCTGCTCTTCACAACACATGTTTGTGGAAGTGTATCATGGCACGAACAAATGAGATTTCTGAAGACCTCATAAAAAGAGTTGTTGATGCTCTTCAGGCTGGAAAAGGTTACAAAACTATCTCTAAAGAGTTTGGACTCTACCAATCCACAGGCAGACAGATTGTGTACAAATGGAGGAAAGTCAAGACCATTGTTACCCTCCCCAGGAGTGGTC